>AWOL01S0133411.1:0-24344 GCA_000715115.1 Nicotiana otophora
ATATATAATTGCTCTTCTTCTAGCTCTTAAAGAGTTAAGAAGAAGGTAAGCCTCGCGCCGTCGCCGTCGTCGCTGGCTCGGCTTCGGCTTCAGATTCGGATTTGGATTTGGATTTGAATTTGGTCAAAGATCGATTGATTGATTAATCTTTTTGCACAAAAATCCTTTCAATTATTTAATTATTAATTAAATAATTAGCGAAAAATTCAATTCGGAATAACCCATGAACCGCGACCCGGTTCGGTCAAGCCCGTTTTCTTTCCCAGATTATTTTAAATCCATTTTTCCGCAATATTCAAACAACCCTATTCCAACAGCCATGGTTATTTCTGAAAGGTTGCAAACCTTTTCAGAAACAATGCCAACAACTCTATAAATAGAGTTTGAATCCCAGAATCTTTCTTTACGAAATTTTCTGATCTTCTTCTTCTTCTTCTGCACAAAAATTTCAGTGTGTTTTTACAGCCTTCGAGTGGCTCGTTGTTCACCGGCATTTTGATACCAACACTCCGGTGAGTTATATCATTCTATCCTGGGAGGATATATTCTAGCACCTCGGGTACTTGAGGGAAATAATTTTCTTAAGGACACACTGTGTATTCAGTGGGCTCAATTTATTCCTATACTGTTTTTTCAGAATTTATTTCGTTAAACAAGTATTACTAATTTTCTGTTTTGTTTATATATTTCAGAAAGTTTAATTGTTTATTACATCAGTACAGATTTATAACACTTAGTGCACAGAGCTGTCCTTTATTTATGAATTTTGGCAATAAAATAAATTTTTTACCCGTTTCATTTGATATTTTTAATTTGTTGAATACGATGTTTAATAATGTAAAATAGGACAAACTATGTTCAAGAGAAGGAAAAAAACATTGAATACAAGTATTAGTGCCCCTAACAATCCCGAAGTTAGCTTATGATGATCGTGATGAGTTTTACAAGAAGAAAAATAGCTCCTCTATTCATAAATCAAAGTCCCATCTTAGGGGCTTTGTTCCCTTTGTTTACCCTAAAAACGGATAACAATTGAATTTATATGTGGTTTTAAGGATATGCAGATTAATTCAATATAAATGATAAATTGCATTAGATTAAACAGATAAAGGATGTAATAGATTGTCAAACCACCTAAGGGGTGATTCCGGACTCAATAACAGCATTAATGAAATGCTTGCCCTCGATCCCGGACTTACAATAATGAAGCACTGATGAACAAGAATAAGAACTTTGAATAACAGAGTAAATAAGAGTATATTGCCTTCATATGAGTGTTACCATGTCCCTAATGAATAATCAGACTATTCTTTATATAATAGGGGAGTTTTACCCTAAGTACAATTCGATAAAAGGTAAAAACCTTCTATTTAACTAATCACCGGTTCTCTGCCGATACGTGCCGAGATCCACGTCGTGATATTCGGCTAGTCGCGGATATCATGGCCTTTTGTTGGTCGTACTCGATTACCTAGTAATGCTCTCCGAGTCTTTTGGGGTTCGAACCGGACCTAGAGTTCATGGCCCCGATACTCTCGAGGGCCGGTGTTTTGCCCGAACCCCGGATCATAGGGCCCCTTGCCTCGATTTCGGATTATAAGTGTGTACAAGCTTCGTGTTATGACTTAGGTGGTCTATGCGGGCACGGTTCATTTGACCGTTTGGTCTTTACAATAATCCTATCCACCGAGCCTAGACTGCTCAAGCACAAAGTTTCCTTCCTTGCTAAAAATAATTACCCGAGGGTGATGGCCTCTAATATTCGAGGTCAATCATCGAGAGGGCTCGGATACTATTGACGTGACCATCGACTCCGGTTCACAATCGATCTTTGATTCTAAGTTAGCACGATCCTCTGTTGCCTCGTTAAAAACCTTGCCGGAAAAAACATTTGGGACAAAATCGGTTCAAGGGAAAAAGAGTTCAACGCGTGCTTTCAGGTCTAACAACTACATCATCATTTGGTTGTTGCCTACAAGTGCTATCCCAATTCGTAATATATGTAAAAAAAAAAAGAATGAATGGGGTCGTACCTTAGCAGTAGTATCGTTTTAAGTGGGTTACGTTCCAGTTGTTCGGTAGTTACTCACTGTTCCCTGCTTCGAGTTTGTATGAACCTTTATCGGTAATCTCGATATTTCGATATGGACCTTCCCAATTCGGTCCCAACTTCCCTTCGTTCGGGTTCCGAGTGTTCAGTGTCACCTTTCTTAACACCAAGTCCCCGATATTGAAGTGTCGGAGGTTGCCTCTCCGGTTGTAATACCTTTCGTTCTGTTATTTTTGGGCGGCCAACCGGACGAGGGCGGCCCCGTGCCTCTCGTCCAGTAGTTCCAGGCTCATGCTCATGGCATCACCGTTTGATTCTTCGGTCGTATATCATAACCTGAAATTCGGTTCTCCTACCTCAATCGGTATTAACGCTTTGGCACCGTAGACCAACAAAAATGGGGTGGCCCCGGTGCTAGACTTTAAGGTCGTACGGTATGCCCACAGAACTTCGGGCAAAATTTCCTTCCATTTTCCTTTGGCGTCGGTAAACCTCTCCTTAAGGTTTTGGAGTATGGTATTGTTTGTAGACTCCGCCTTCCCGTTCCCACTGGGGCGATAGGGTATTAACATGATCCTTTTGATCTTATGGTGCTCGAAAGATTTGCTTACCTTACTGCCGATGAACTGCTTCCCATTGTCACATACGATCTCGGCCGGTATTCTGAACCGCCATATTATGTGGTCCCAAATAAAATCAATAACTTCTTTTTCTCTGACTTTCTTTGACTTTCTCAAATCCCTGAGCTTCAACCCATTCATAATAATAGTCAGTCATAAATACTATAAATTAAGCCTTACTGGGTGCCCATGGCAGGGGACCGACGATGTCCATTTTCCACTTCATGAATGGCCAAGGTGACAAGACCGAATGCAGTAGTTCCCCGGGCTGATGGATCATCAGTGCGTACCTCTAACAACCATCGCATTTCCGTACGAACTCCTTCGCATCTTTCTCTATATCGATCCAGTAATAGCCAACTCTCATTATCTTACGAACTAACGATTCGGCCCCCGAGTGGTTCCCGCATGTGCCTTCGTGAACTTCTATCAAAACGTATTCGGTGTCTCTCGGTCCTAGACATATGGCGAGTGGGCCATCGAACGTTCTTCTGAACATGGTGTTATTCTTGGACAGGCTAAACTTGGCCGCCTTTGAGCGCAAAGCTCTCGATTATTTAGGATCCGAAGGCAGCTTCCTAGTCTTCAGGTAATCTATATACTTGTTTCTCAGTCTCAAGTTAAGCTTGTCGAGTTTATCTCGGCATGGCCTTCTTCCACTGCCGATTTCATGAGTTGTACGACCGTTTTCGAGCTGAATTCATCGTTATCAACTGATGACCCCAAGTTAGCTAGAGCATCGACTTTGTTGTTTTGATCTCGGGGTATATTTTGCAGAGTCCACTCCTTGAATCAATGTAGTGTTACCTATAGCTTATCCAAGTGTCTTCGCATTCATTGCTCTTTTACTTCGAATGCCCCATTGACTTGATTCACCACAAGGAGGGAACCGCATTTGGCTTCGATCACCTCAGCCCCCAACTTTTAGCCAGTTCGAGACCTGCAATCATGGCCTCATTGTTAGTCAATTTCAAAGTTTTAATAGATTGCCTAATTATGTTACCTGTGGGCGGTTTCAACACGATGCCGAGTCTGGACCCTTTTGCGTTCGAAGCACCATCCGTAAAGAGGGTCCATATCCCCAAGGAGGTCCTCGAGGTTAACAACAATTCCTTTTCGACTTCAGCTATTGAGGCCGGGGTGAAATCGACCATGAAGTCTGCCAAAATTTGAGATTTGATTGCGGTTCGGGGTCGGTATTCAATATCGTACCCACTAATTTCCACGACCCATTTGGCCAATTATCCCGAGAGCTCGGGTTTGTTCATTATGTTCCTTAATGGGTAAGTAGTCACGACACATATGTGATGGCATTGAAAATATGGATTTAACTTCCTGGAGACGCTTAGCAAAGCGAGCGCCAATTTCTCTATGTGAGGATACCTCGTTTTGGCCTCGCCTACAGTCCTACTAACATAATATATAGGGAATTGCGTACCTTCTTCTTCCCGGACTAAGACTCCGCTCACCGCTATCTCAGATACCGCTAAGTATAGGTACAACTGCTCGTCTGCCTTTGGAGTATAAAGTAAATGCAGACTCGAAAGGTACATTTTGAGTTCTTCCAAAGCTTGTTGGCACTCCGGAGTCCACGAGAAGTTATTCATCTTCTTCAATAACGAGAAGAACCGATGGCTCTTATCATAGGACCTTGCAATGAATCGACCCAAGGCAGTTATGCACCCAGTTATTTTTTGAACGACCTTGACATTGTCCACAACGGTGATGTCTTCTATGGCCTTGATCTTGTCGGGATTGATCTCGATTCCCCGGTTAGACACTATGAATTCGAGGAACTTCCTGGACCCGATTTCAAATGCGCATTTCCGGGTTCAGCTTTATATTGTATTTCTTCAGTATGTTGGAGGTTTCCTGCAAATGTTTCAAATGGTCCTCTGCTCGTAGGGACTTAACTAATATGTCGTCATAGTAAACCTCCATTGATTTCCCTATTTGCTTTTTGAACATCCGACTTACTAGGCGTTGGTAAGCAGCACCAATATTTTTTAGTCTGAATGGCATTATGTTATAACAATAGGTGACGTATTTAGTAATGAAGGAAGTCTTTTCCTGGTCGCTCGGATCCATCCGGATCTATTTGTACTCGGGATAGGCGTCGAGAAAGCTGAGTATCTCGTGGCCGGCCATCGCATCGATCATGTTATCGATGTTAGGCAAAGGAAAAGAGTACTTAGGGCATGCCTTATTCAAGTCTTTGTAGTTTACACACATTCTTAATTTATTTCCCTTTTTAGGCACTACTATTACGTTTGCTAACCAGCCCGGGTACTTAACTTCCCTAATGGAACCTATTTTAAGGAGTTTGGATACCTAGTCTTTGATGAATGCGTGCTTGACTTCGGACTGAGGCCTCCTCTTCTATTTAACCGGTTGAAACTTCGGATCTAAGCTCAACTTGTGAGTAGTTATTTCCGGCGGGATCCCTGTCATGTCAAAATGGTACCAAGCGAAACAATTCACATTGGCTATAAGAAATTCAATGAGTTTTTTCCTGAGCTCAGGAGTAAGCCACATGATCGGGCAGGTGCTCAATTAATATGATTTTCTCCAACTCCTCAACCGTTGACTTGGTGGCATCAGAATCGTCAGGGGCTATGAAATACCTGGGGACTCCGTAATCGTCCTCCTCGCCCGCCCCTGTTTTTATGGTTCGGTCGGGGCTAGTGTCGGTGATTGCTATTTGGTTTCTTCCTTGGTGACCGAACTCGGGTTCTTCGATGTTGAGAGTGTATATATAGGGACCACCTCATCGACCGCGAACATCTCTTTTACAGCCGGTTGCTCTCTGCAAACTGTTTTGATCCCTCCCCGATATGGGGGATTTCAACGCCTGATGTAGTGTCGAGGGTATTGCCCTCATGTTATGAATCCAAGGCCTCCCGAACAGAATATTGTATCTCATATCTCATTCGATCACGTAGAACTTTGCTTCCTGAACAGTTTTGGCAGTGTTTACCGGCAGAGTTATCTCCCCTTTAGTGGTCTCGCATGCCATGTTAAACCCGTTTAAAAACCGAACTACAAGCACAATTTGGTCTCTAGACCCAAGTGTTCCACGACCCTCGATCTGATGATATTGGCCGAGCTACCTAGATCAATTAACACGTGCTTAACTCGAGATTTGTTTATGAGTATAGATATTACCGGTGCATCATTGTGTGGTTGCACGATGCCTTCAGCATCCTCATAGTTGAAAGATACAGTTCCCCCCGGTACATAATCTCGAGTCCATTTTACTCTTGTAATGGACACTTTAGTGCGCTTTAACATCGGCCCCTGTGGATGTCAACCCACCAATGATTATGTTAATGATGTGCTGAGGTTCCTCTTGCACGATCTGCTTATTGGAGTCCCTATTCCAGAAATGATTTTTGGCTCAATCACTCAGAAACTCTCGGAGGTGTTCGTTGTTGAATAACCGGGATACTTCCTCCCTCACTTGTCGGCAGTCTTCGGTTTGTGGTCGTGAGTGCCATGATATTTACACATTAGGTTGGGGTCCCTTTGGACAGGATCAGATTGCAATGGTCGAGGCCACTTAGTATCTTTGATGCATTCGATGGCTGATACGATGGCGGCACCGTCGACGTTGAAGTTGTACTCCGATAACCTTGGTACTTCCTTAGACCTCACGGGTTTGTCAAAACCCCTTTTTGCTCATGAGTCCCCTGTTGTTTTGACTTCGATCGCTCCTTCTTTCGTTTCTCACAGTGCTGTGTCCGAACCCATTACCCCTTTGATCTCCACTGTATGGTTGGTACCGATCTCTATTCGATCTTGGTTCACGATCAATGTCTCTTTTGGATCTGTCACCAGCTCTAACGGGGTAAACGGACCCGGAAGGGGCCCTGAGCTGATTGTCTTCGACCCTGATTTTTGATTGGTACCGGTTATGAACGTCGGCCCAAGTTACTGCCGAGTATTCTATCAGATTTTACTTCAACTGTTGTAAAGCAAATGAGCTTGAGAGATTGAGTCTTTGGGTGAAGGCCTGAGCATCCCAATCATCTGCGACCGGGGGCAGGTCCATCCATTCTATTTGAAGCCTCGATACGAATTTCCTGAGCATCTCGTTATCTCTCTGCTTTACCTTGAAAAGGTATGATTTCCTGGTCTCAACCTTCATGGGCCAGGCGTGCGCTTTTACAAAGGCATCTACAAGCATAGGAAACGAGTCAATAAAATCCCCTAGTAAGTTGTGATACCATATCATAGATCCTTTTGACAAGGTCTCTCCGAACTTTTTCAGCAGAACGGATTTGATTTCATCATCTTCCAAGTTATTTCCTTTGATGGCACATGTATAAGATGTCACATGTTCGTTGGGATGGGTTGTCCCATTATACTTTGGAATTTCGGGCATACAGAACTTCTTTCGGATCGACTTCGGAGTTACTGTAACACCCCAGAAAATTTTGAACTTAAGTATAAAGCCCGGTAAAATTTGCAAAGAAAATAATATTTCATGGTGCCGGACTAGGATTACCTGTTTGAGGATTGTAGAAGCTCGGACCTTTTGGGTTGAACAATGCACGGGAAAGTAAAGAAAAATTTTTGGCAGAAAAGTGCATTTCTACGGTCCATTATGCGACCACAGAATCACTCTGCGGACCGCATAATGGCCGCAGAGTGAGGCAGTTAATTGGGTCAGTTGGAAACAATTATGCGGTCGACTATGCGACCACATAGTGACTGCAGACTCAGGCAGATTTTTGGTCATTTTGGACATCAATTATGCGACTGATATGCGGTCCACATAACCATTATGCGGTCCGCATAACCATTATGCGGTCGTATATGCGACCGCATAACCTGTTCCGGAGCTCCATTTTTGGGTTTTTAAAACGCGATCATATTTCGTTAAATACACTCTTTGGGCCATTTTTGAGACATAATTTGGTATTTTAGAGTGAGAGAGAGTGCCCTAGAGTGAGAAGATGTTCTTCGATTATTGTTCTTCAATTCTTGCTCAAGCTTTGGAAGATTAAGGAGGGAAACTCACTAGGTCTTCATCCTAGAGGTAAGATTCTACACCCTAACCCTCAATTTTGAATTTTGTCTAGAAATGGGTAATAAGCAAGATAATGTCTGGGCAAGAGGGTTGTTTATTTTACATGCATGTGTTATCAAAGGGTGTAGATAGATTGTTGAGCTAAAAATGGTAAAGATTGGGTTGTGGGATGATGGAATCCTCCATAAAAGGATCTTGAACCTTAATCCACACTTAGTGTTTGATAAAATGCTCAAATGAGCTGAGACCATGAATATTTTCCTAATTATGGTTCAATTTTGTTATGTCTCAAATAGATTGGGATTGCTAGAATCTCCGGAACGTTGTAGTAATTTAAGAAAAGCTCAATTGAGGTATGTTGGCTAAACTTCCTCTCTTGGAATTGAATTTCATAATATTTCCGTGAGTTTCAAAGCATGGGTTGCTATTAAAATGTGGTGGCTTGAATCGTATTTCAAATGAAAGCTAATATGCCAAATTGTGTGAGAAAATCTCAATATTCTTAAGACTCTTAATTGCTCATATGTATACCTAAAGTCTTGATTGAGAATGTCTTATTGTTGATAACCTATAAAGATGGTTGGAAGTGAAATCAGTAAATTGGGAATATAAAGTGTGGCCAACGTGCCAATAGTGAAAGTTATACTTGTGACCAATAGTGCCAATGAAATGAAATAATGTCAGAAAGATTATAAAATGAGCTTTGACTCAACAATTCTAAAATTGACTTCGACAATATAATCGGCTAAGAGTTTATGAACCCAAAAGATGCCCATATGTGGCTGTTTTAGCTAATGCTATGCTTTGTAAGAAATTTTCAATGTGTTTTGCGTTCTTACATATTCGTGAGTGGAAATTGTGTATGATTTTAACTTGTACTTCGATTGCCAATCATTTTACTCCATTTATTGGAAAGAGATCGATTGTGTTTAAAGCTTTCATTACTAATGAATTTAAAGTTGTGATTTCCGAAATATTCTACTTGTTGATAATTATGATGATAATCTATGAAAGGGAAGAAATGAAAGTGTGGAATATGAAATACGTCCATTGCGCCATGAATAAAAAATCATATGTATGGCCAAGAGAGTCAATGAAATAATAATGTTGTAAGTTGTTGAAAGTACGGATTAGGTGATATGTGATGTGAAAGGTTATGAGATGTACGTATTTGTACTTTTGTTTCCAATGTGTTATGAAACCCTATGGACAGTTTATGAAACACATATGTATATTGTGTTATGAAACCCTATGGACGGTCTATGAAGCGCATAGGTATATTGTGTTATGAAATCCCGTGGACGGTCTATGAAACGCATAGGTACATTGTGTTATAAAATCCTGTGGACGGTCTATGAAACGCATAGGTACACTGTGTTATGAAATCCTGTGGACGATCTATGAAACGCATAGGTACATTGTGTTATGAAATCCTGTGGACGATCTATGAAACGCATAGGTACATTGTGTTATGAAATCCTGTGTACGGTCTATGAACGCATATGTACATTATGATATGAAATCCTGTGGACGGTCTATGAACGCATAAGTACATTGTGTTATGAAATCCATTGTGATATGAAATCCTGTGGACGGTCTATGAAATGCATAGGTGCATTGTGTATAAGAGGTATAGATATACAATGTGAATAAATACTATGGACGGTCTATGAAACACATAGGTGTATAATATGATATGTGAACACTAAGGACGGTCTAATGAGACACATTAATAATGCAAACGATAGGTGCCCCTTTTATTGTCCTTTTCTGCACATGTTGTTTCAATTACATTATATTATGTGTTTCACGTATAGATCGTATGAGCATTTTATTTTGAAAGAGGATTTCTAGCTATACATACTAGTTCTATTCGACAGTACTAACGTCCCTTTTGCCGAGGGCGCTGCATCTTTAATAGATGCAGGTAGTTCTACATCAGGTGGCATTGATCAGTGATAGCATTACACTCATTTCAGCCGATTTGGTGAGCCCCACTTCATTTCGGGGTCATGTATCTTTTGTTTCTCATGTACTTTGTAATTGAGGCATAGCTGGGGCTTTGTTGCCAGCATTTCCACATTACTCTCCAGTTGTACTTAGAGGCTCCGTAGATAGGTTGTGGGTGGTATTTGATGTTGGGAATTGGATTAGAACTGTTAGTATTTGGCAACATATTTTTCATTAAATCTATAAACTCGTACTATTTTGGAAATATAGAATGATGTTGTTAATGTGAATGAAATGGAAGCGGTTAATGAAATCTCTTCAATATTTGATTAACGGAGTACATCTCCTCTTATTCACAAATGAATTTGGGTAAAATAAAATCTAACAGGCTTGCTCAGTCGGGTTCACTCGGTTGAGCGCCGGTCGCGCTCCTCGGTTTTGGGGCGTGACAGTTGTGCTCGGAGGGAAAGGCTTTTTGACATTTTTTTGAAATCTAGGCCCTTCAGTATCAGTGGTGCTCCCGGAATTTGGCCGACCCTGGAATTATAGGTCTCAACTTTTTTTGTCGTTGATTTCGATTTTCTTTTCTCCCAATTCTACCCGCTTTGTTAGTTCCTCAAGCATCTTTATTATCTCGGGGTTGGTCCCGGGTTCTGCTTCACCCGGCCTTTCTGTGGCCGGTTCATTTCTGCGGGCGTTTTCCCCGGTCAATTCGGGCTCAACTCTGCTGGGGGCTCGGCTTTGGTTCTGCAACTGGGTTATCGCTGCCTGTTGAGCCTGTAACATTTCAAAGATCACGCGCAAGTCGATCCCATCGCCTTCGCCGTTGTGTGTGTGCTCCGGGCTACCGATCGGGCTCCCCCGCGAATGCTATTTTCGGGGTCAGTAGACAAGTTTGCTTTTATAGCCACGTGTGAGTTAGCATCTATCGAATCAGCGTTTGAGACTCCGTTGGGGCCAATAGGGGACACCTTGTTGATAGGTACTAAGTTATTGTTTTCGCCATGGTGGCCGGACTCGGCATCCACGTTCAAATAGGTAGATTGAGAGTTCGACATTTTTAATCTGACCTGAAATTAAAAGCTCAAAGAACAAGTGTAAAATACAATGCGTTATGAAAATTTGTATCAAATTGCCACTATTATCCTTAGCTCAATGGTGGACGCCAAACTGTTTACCCTAAAAACGATAACAATTGAATTTATATGTGGTTTTAAGGATATGTAGATTAATTTAATACAAATGATAAATAATATAATAGATTGCCAAACCACCTAAGGTGGATGATTCCGGACTCAATAACAACATTAATGAAATGTCTGCCTCGATCCCGGACTCACAATAACGAATCATTGATGAACAAGAGTAAGAACTTTGAATAACAGAGTAAATAAGAGCATATTGCCTTGATATGCGTATTACCGTATCCCAAATGAATAATCAAATTCCCGTTTATATAGTAGGAGAGTTTTACCCTAAGTACAATTCCATAAAAGGTAAAAATCTTCTGTTTAACTAATCACCGGTTCTTTGCCGATACTTGCCGAGATCCACGTCGTGATATCCGGCTGGTCGCGGATATAACGACCTTTTGTTGGGCGTGCTCGATTATCTGGTAATGTTCTCCGAGGCTTTTGGGGTTCGAACCGGACCTGGGGGTCATGGCCCCGATACTCTCGAGGGCCGGTGTTTTGCCCGGACCTCGGATCATGGGGCCCCTTGCCTCGATTCCAGTTTCTTGCCTTTGCGTTTCTTGCTTCGTTAGCTTCATCGGAAACCGAGGCGTCCCTTAGACTTGGTTTCACCGTATACACCCTTGAATTTCGTTCCTTAGTTCAATCCAAAGTGTAATAGCGGCTAAGATACTAATCCGGAATAAAATATGGAATTGTATTTATCTCATATTTGGTTATAGACATATTAGTTAATAATGAAATAAATTTTATATTAAAATGGTGAGATTAGCTATCTCATTTAGAAAGTGGAATAGCTAATCCATCCTTTTTTATTCCACTTGGTAACCAAACGATCCCTTAATGTGGCTAACATATAATAGCCTTTTTGGCTACGTTTCTTACTACTAACCAAAAGTATTTTTTTTTGTCAAAAGTATTTTTTTTTCAATCTGGCCAAGCTTTTAGAAGGAAAAAATGCTTTGAGTAGAAGCAGAAGTAGTTTTTGAGAAATACAAAAATGTTTTTTTTTTCCTGAAAACACTTTTTGAAAAAAATATACTTAGAAACATTTTTTAAAAGCTTGGCCAAACACTAATTGCTGCTCAAAAGTATTTTTTAAATTAATTAACCAAATGCAAATTGCTTTAAAAAAAAAACTTTTCAAAATAAACTAATTTAAAAGTTTGACCAAATAAACTATAAATTTTGAAGTATTAAACATGTCATATCATTTTTATCAGCGGTCTAAGGAAGGTCGGAATTAAAAATTTAGTGGATAAAATGATTCTAAACAGATTAAAAATGAACGTAAGATAAATTGAAACAGAAATGAGCTTCACTCAATTACTACGATAGACTGACAGGGTAATACTGTATTTACCGCTACCGTAATTCGGTGATGTAAAATATAAATTTTCCAAACACTTTCAGTGCACCCTTTTTCGCAATTCCCAAACAGCGCCGGTATCCATCTCGAGCTCGGCTGAGAACAAGATGCAGGCAATCACGAGAAAATTAGGGCACCAATCTCTGAAACATTCAACTGCAATTTCATCTTTCAAGTCTCTCTATCCCCCCTCTGATGATCAATGTATGTATCATTTCCCCCCTCTTTACGCATTTCTAGGGCAACTAAAGTTTTCATTTTTTTCGATGAATTTTCCTAAAAGCGGTGATCTCTTATCGGATTGAGTTCTAGTTTTTTTTGTGCGCATTCTATTATTTCAGATTACGGTTCGCGGTTCGCATCTAACGTTGCCACCAGTGGTGGCGGACATCTAGCTCGCAAGGGAACTGGTGGAAGATCATCTGTTAGGTAAAATACCATACGTCAAACCTTTTTCTTTTCATTTATGGGTTTTATTCTTGTTTTTAATCTTTTTTCGTATGTGTGTATAGATGGTACCAACTTGTTGAGACAATGGTTTAATCAAATTGGTACATTTGCATTTGGTCGAGTGTTTTCCTGTGTAGGGATAAGTTTAAGATTTGATCTCTAGATTTAGATAACTGCTTGCTTTTGATAACCTTTGGAGAACTACTCCTTGTCCCAATTTATGTGATGCACTTTCTTTTAGCCTGTACGAAAAAGAACGATACTTTTCTATATTTAGAAATAATTTAACTTGAAACAAGATGAAATAAAACAATGGCAACAAGTGATAACAACAACAAGATATTAAGAAAACTGAGACGAAAGAAAGCACTCAAACAGTATGGAGTACCAACAATCCAAGAATAAAGAGATACCATGCTAACACTAATGCTACTGGTTTGGGAAAGAAAAAGGCAACGCTCGACTGCCTATTAACCTTCCACCTTAACCTTCCACCCTTACCTTGGGAGGGTAGAGAGATTGTTTGCGATAGACCCTCAGCTAAAGACAAGATGGAAAAAAGCAGTGGCAACAAGTGATAACAACAAGAAGATATTAAGAAAACTGAGGCGAAAGAAAGCACTCAAACAGTAGGTAGTACCAGCAATCCAAGAATAAAGAGATACCATGCTAACACTAATGCTACTGGTTTGGGAAAGAAAAAGGGAACGCTCGACTGCCTACTAACCTTCCACCTTAATTCTCGACCTCCATACCCTCCTATCAAGGGTTATGTCCTCGGTAAGCTCCAGCTGTGCTTATGTCCTACCTAATCACTTCTCCCCAATAGTTTTTTGGCCTACCTCTACCCCTCCTACCCACCAAGGTTAACCTCTCACACCTCCTAACTGAGGCATCTATGTTTTTTCTCTTCACATGTCCAAACCATCTCATCCTCGCCTCTTGCATCTTATCCTCCACGGGGGCCACTCCTACCTTTTCCCGAATAACTTCATTCTTAATCTTATCTAATCTGGTATGCCCGCACATCCATCTCAACATCCTTATTTCAGCTACTTTCATCTTCTGAACATGAGAGTTCTTGACTGGCCAACACTCCGCTCCTTTCAATATAGTTGGTCCAAACACCACTTTGTAGAACTTACCTTTAAGTTCTAGTAGTACATTCTTATCCCACAAGACACCGGAAGCGAGCCTCCATTTCATCCACCCTGCTCCAATACGATGTGTGATATCCTCATCATCTCCTCATTTCCCTATAAGGTACTTGAAACTATCTATCTTGTGGAAAACATGTACATCAAGCCTCACATCCATATCTGCTTCCTGAACTTACATTCTAAGTATTCAGTTTTGGTCCTGCTCAACCTGAAACCTTTAAACTCCAGGGTTTGTCGCCAAACCTGCAACCTCTCATTAACACCACCTCGCATCTCGTCAATCAGAACTATGTCATCTGCAAATAGCATACACCATGACACTTCCCCTTGAATGTGATGCGTCAGTGTGTCCATCAAAATACAATCACATAAAATGGGACGGATGGAGTATGTGTCTTACGAGTCAAATTATGAGTATTGAAATGAAAGGGGCCTCAAATAGAGGAAAATGGAAATATGGAATTTATATAGCGACCGTAACTAGTTTGGGATGAAGGTAGGATAGTAGTTTTTGTAATCTTATACTATTCCACTAAATTTGATCCATCATTTTTCGTTTCTTAATACTGTGATGGATTTTTGTCTGTCGTTTTTAATCACTGTCATTTTTACTCGATTAAGTCATAGTTGTTGTATGATTTGGGATTTCATGTTCTTTTTGCTTATTGGTTCTCCTGAATACCTACATGATGAGTTGTAGCTTTTTCTTCGTGTTTTTATTGGTGCAGATTCTTTGTTTCATTTTGATGTGTGCAGTTAGAAGTATGTGTTTGTTAATTTTATATGTTCTGTGAATCCATTGTTTGTAGTGGAATCGTTGCTACAGTCTTTGGAGCTACTGGATTTCTTGGGCGTTATGTCGTGCAAGAGCTTGGTAACCTCATATCCCCTTCTCTTTAAAACGTATCATCTATAAGACGAAGTTACTTAAGCTAAATAGTGCTTGTTTTCCCTTTCTTGGTTTTTAGCTAAAATGGGCACTCAAGTCTTGGTCCCTTTCCGTGGATCCGAGGATTCTCCTCGTCATCTCAAGTTAATGGGTGACTTAGGGCAGGTATACTGACAGTTGTGCTGCCATAATAGATCTTCTTTTATTTTATTGTGATCTGTTCTTTAAGTATTTTTTAAATGTTTGAGCTTTATCTTAAGCAAACAGACATGAGTTATGATTACTTATGAAAGTGCTTCTCATTTTTATGAGGTTTCTGCCTCTCTTTGTTTAACTTGTCCAGATTGTTCCTATGAAATACAATCCCAGGGATGAAAATTCAGTTAAAGCTGTGATGGCAAAAGCTAATGTTGTGATCAATCTCATTGGTATGTCTTCTAGAATTCTTAGTCCGTGGTCCACAAAGATATCTTTTTAACCATTGCGGTAATTTTAACTCTATGGTTTCCAGGAAGGGAATATGAGACCAGAAATTACAGCTTTGAGGAAGTCAACCACCATATGGCTGAACAGCTTGCAATGGTAGGTTCTGTTGCTATATTGCTTTATTCTGTACTTAGATTAGTTGAATATCACTGAAGTAAGCTTCATGTTAATTTTGAAAATACTGTCCGTTGCATTTTTTGGGTGATCTGTTTCTGTTTCTTGATAAGTAAAATGTTGTCCAATGCGTCAATTTGGGTATTACAATACTTGAAGACAATCTAAAATTAACTCATCAAGTTATTACAACTTGTTCCTTTGGTTCTGAGAGTGGTATCATCTTCTTCTCTTTACAGATCCTGTGGTTCTCAATACTGTTGTTTATCGTAACTTGAACTTTGGTATTACTTGGACAAACCTCTTTTTCTTCTGTTGTTCAATGTTTCCCTTTTCCCCTTTTGTATGTCATTACTCAATATAACAGATTCAGAAAGATAAAGTTCTGTGTACGTGTGTGCAGACTGACAGTGCATCTGCCTATCTGCTTATCTGTCTTTCTGACCCTAGTTTGTGCACTTTGTGGGAAACATAATTCTTCTGACCTAGCGAAGAACATGAATTTTCACTTAGTTTCATTAATAGGGTGGGAATTATATGATTAAAAATTTATTACGTTTCTCATAAAAAATTATATAATAAAAAATGTACTCTGGAGATGATAAGATTGATGGTGATATGATCATTGCCATGATATGAAATGATGAATCTGATGTTGCTTGCTTACTTTATGGTGTGCATATTTCAGGTGGCCCAGTTTGTGTCTAAGACCAAGCCCAAACCAATCATAATGGCTTCAGATTTTAAAAACCAAAATCAAACCAAGAGTAGTGAAAACACACTGTCTTGGTAGGGTTGACCCTCTTAATCAGTTTTTACAATATCAATTTATTATATTACTCTCTCCGTTCCAGTTTATGTGAATCTATTTCGTTTTTGGTTTGTTCCAAAAAGAATGACCCCTTTCTAAATTTGAAAATAATTTTGCTTACAATTTTACCCTTAATGAGAAACTTTTATAACCACACAAATACTCTGGACCCCTTTTTGACTTGTTTAGGACCACAAATTCCAAAAGTCTTCATTTTTTCTTAAACTCCGTGCCCAGTCAAACAGTTTCACATAAATTGAAACGGAGGGAGTATATTTCAGGTGGCCCAGTTTGTGCCTAAGACCAAGCCCAAACCAATCATAATGGCTTGGTAGGGTTGACCCTCTTAATCAGTTTTTAGAACATCAGTTTATTATATTATATTATGTTTGGAAACAATTTTTGAGCCAAATTACTAAGAACATAACTATGGAATGTAAAGAAGATTCACTTTTTAATCAAAGAGGCTTTAATGAGTACAACTAAAATATGATAGTTAAAATATGCATAAGAACAAATTCCTCCAACAACTCGCAGAGCTTTGATCTAGTGGTAAAAGTGCAACACATGCTATGTGGGTTAGATGCATGTCACGGGTTCGTATTTGTCACAGATAAAAGCCTGGTGTCTAAGTGGAGAAGGGTAGAAGATGATCCACTGAGCTTCGAACCGTTCACCGCTGGCCCTTGGTGATTTCTCGGTAATAAAAAAAGGAGAAACAAATTCCTTCAACTGAAATGTTTTGTTGCAAGTTCTCTACTTTTTGGTAGATTACTTATAGATGGGAGATTCTCTCATTATTAATAAAATTATTTACCTTGTAAAAAAGTAAAAATCTTCAGAACCTAAAGTATGCCATTACCTAAAGTAATGTCAATTTTGAGAACCTCAAAAAATAATTTTTTCTCAACCAGTATAAGAAATTGAAACATGAATACTCCATTTATGCTATCACTATCTAATTTGTCCGCGCTTCGTGCTATCGTAAAAAATCATATAATATAACTAAATCATTATTGTTATAAATTTTATGATTAAAAACATTCTTTACAAAGTATAATAAAATAAGTAGCTTTAAAATAGAAATAAGATTTGTGAAGTCATGGTCTAGAGAGGCATGTAGCAAAAACCAAAAATTTAACAAAATTTTGTGCAGGAGTGCAAATATTCGGATGGATATAATATGAGTTGTTTGTAATGAATCTCGATGTTACACTATTAGCTGCAAATAAAGGAAGAACCAGTTTTGAAACAAAACGACTTATAGGGGAAGAGAAGCCAAATTAACACGTTAAGATATCTAATTTGTGAAATATAAATGATTTTGGAATTTTAATTATATATATATAATGTAGCCAAGGTAATGTGGCACCTATCTTAGGCCAAGAACTCTATTTATCGTGGTCTAAGAGAAGTGCTACATCACTTTGGTTATGTATATAAAGAGAGATTTAATGAAGATAATTGTTTGGGTATTACCCCAAAGTAATGAGAAGTTTAGCAACAGGGATACTAAGAAGAATTTGTAAGAAATGTATACAAAAGTTTGTTGGTTGTTTCATTTTCAAGAGCAGACCAACTAATTTTGGAGAAATTTCAAGTTTGATTTGGATTCGGTTGGTTCTTGAAAATCATTTGCAACTCCTTCTGTCATACTATTTTTGATTAGGATAGAGTGGGTATGAATCTATCCTATGTGTGGTGAGGAAGCAAAGGAAAAGAAGAAAATGGAAGGGTTGCATATGCCTGAAAAGCTTAACAAAATTTTATGCAAGATAGCAAATATTCGGATGGACCATAATATGAAAATTTTGTAATCTCGAGGTTACATTATTAATTGCAAATAAAGGAAAAAACAGTTTTGAAACAAATACGACTTATGGAGAGAAACCAAATGAACACGTTAAGATATCTAATAAATTAAGTATGGATAAGTTTTGGACTTTCTATTAATCTCTCTGTATATATATATATGTGTGTATTATATAAAGCTCATTATAACGAAGGTGATGCGACATTTCTCTTAGGCCAAGAACTCTATTTATCTTGTCCGAAGAACGGTGCCACAGTAGCTCGGCTATGGCCAACTCATTATATATATGTAGAGAGAATATATATATATATATATATATATATATATATATAATGAAGATAATTGTTTGGGTATTACCCTTTCATAATTATTTACGAGAAGTTCAGAAACAAGGAAACTAGGAAGAACTTGTAAGAAATGTATACAAAAAATTGTTGGTTTTTTCATTTTCAAGACCAGGGCAACTAATTTGGGAGATATTTCAAGTTCAATTTGATTTAGTTGGTTCTTGAAAATCATTTGCAACCCCTTTAGTCACACTATTTTTGGTTAGGGTAGAGAAAGGGATGCGTCTATCCTATGTGTGGTGATGAAGCAAAGGAAAAGAAGAAAATGGAAGGGTTGCATATGCCTGAAAAATTTAACAAAATTTTATTCAAGAGGGCAAATATTTGGATGGTCATCATATGATTTGTTTGTAATGAATCTCAAGGTTACACTATTAAGTGCAAATAAAAGAAGAAACAGTTTTGAAACAAAACGACTTACGGGGGAAGAGAAACCAAAGCAACACGTTAAGATATCTAATAAATTAAATAGACATGAATTTTGGACTTTTTATTAATCTCTCTCTATATAAAGCTGGTCATAGCCAAGGTGATGTGGCACCTCTCTTAGGCCAAGAACCCTATTTATCTTGTCCTAAGAGAGGTACCACATTACCTTGGCCATGACCAACTTTATATATATAAAAAGAGAGATATTTGATGAAGATAATTGTTTGGGTATTACCTTTCATAATTATGTACGAGAAGTTTAGTAACTAGGAAACTAATAAGAATTTGTAAGAGACCTATACAAAAATTTGTTGGTTGTTTCATTTTCAAGACCAGACTAACTAATTTCGGAGAAACTTCAAGTTCGGTTTGGACTTTGGATTCAGTTGGTTCTGGAAAATCAGCAACCCCTTTACTCGCACTATATTTGGTTAGGGTAGAGGAGGGCATGAGTCTATCCTATGTGCGTGAGGAAGCAAAGAAAAAGAAGAAAATGTAAGGGTTGCATATGCCTTAAAAAGATTAACAAAATTTATGATAGATGACAAATATTCAGATGGACATAATATGAATTGCTTATAATGAATCTCAAGGTTACGCTATTAATTGCAAATAAAAGAAGAAACAGTTTTGAAACAAAACGAATTATGGGGGAAGAAAAACCAATTGAACACGTTAAGATATCTACTAAATTAAATATACATGAATTTTGGGCTTTTTAATTAATTTTTACACATATATGTGTGTGTGTGTGTGTATAACTGTATATAGGCCAAGAACTCTATTTTGTCCTAAAAGAGGTACCCACATCACCTCAGCTATGGCCAACTTTATGTATATATATATAGGGAGATTTGATGAAGATAATTGTTTGTTTGGGTATTACCCTTTCATAATTATTTACAAGAAGTTTAGTAACAAGGGAACTAAAAACTTGTTGGTTGTTTCATTCTCGAGACCAGACCAACTAATTTTGGAGAAATTTCAAGTTCAATTTGATTCAGTTGGTTCTTGAAAATCATTTGCAACCCTTTTAGTCACACTATTTTTGGTTAGTGTTGAGGAGGGCATGAGTCTATCCTATATGCGCCGATGAAGCTAAGGAAAGAAGAAAATTGAAGGGTTGCATATGCCTTCCAGCCCCTTCAACTTTCAGCCCCTTTAAATTAAATCGCATTTACTTTGCTTCTGGTTCTACCAAACAACAGAAGTAGGAAGGATTAAATGCTTTACCAGGAAAAGTAAATTACCCAGTCCCCTTGTGTCATCCCATCGTACGCAGTTTACCAACCGCACAACAATTTTGTTAATTATTGAATATCATCATCATTTTACAAATCTCAAAATATGTTGTAACTTTACACCCTTATTGTACTAATTGATTTTTTTTTGTTTTTTCATGACATCCTAAATGGGCTAGAGAGTGTCGTTCTCTTAGAATTAAATGTCTGCTTCAATCTCTTGCCATTGCTGTAACCAACCATGACACTGGCGACCTTGATGTCTTAGCTTCCGTTTTCACGTCAAATGACGTGCAAATTAGTGATCCTTTCTTCTGTCAGCTTTGTTGTTGTAGTAAGATGACCCGAGATGGATGACTAGGACTTAACATATACTCTGGTTTAAAGTACTGGAAATGACACAGAGAATTAAATGATCTACTACATTCACTAGTGTCTGCCCTTTCTTTTGAAGTTGTTCATGAAGAGTGTTTTGTCTGCACTAGCATGTACTTCTTATATCTGCAATGTTTCTGGTTGCATTTGATGATCTGCGACATTCAGCATTTTCTGCTCCTTTTGAAATCGTTTGTGAAGAGTATTTTGTGTGTAGTAATATGTACTTCCTATGTTGGCAGATCGCCAAAGAACACGGTGGCATCATGAGATTTATACAAGTTTCTTGCTTGGGGGTGTCTCCTACATCCCCATCTAGAATGCTCAGAGCTAAAGCTGCGGCGGAAGAAGCTGTTGCACGCGAACTTCCTGAGGTGAAACATAGCCAAATTATGTTTAATCTATTACATGTACCTTTCAGGCTGGAATTACGCTCTTATTCTTCCCCCTCCCCCCACCCCAAAAAGACATGTATCATATGGGCAGCCTTATTAGAGGCTCGTACAATGCGCACTTAAGCCCTGAAGTTCAGTTAAAGCCTGGTTGTGTGCTTAGCCTCACTTGAGTGGCAATTTATGAAGGTGCAAATGTGTGCACCTCATCAACCACTGGCACTGTCTTTGAGAAGGCAGTACTAGACAACAAAATAAAACTGCATCTTTAACTTTTTATGAATTAAGCTCATTGATGGCATCAAGAAGGTGCAAAAGTAGAATAAAAGAGAATCCAACAAAAAATGAGTGAGCTCCAATACATGAGAAGCTAATATAGGACCAGGGAGCAATTGTCAGGGGAATCTACAGGGGACAAATTGTGCCAAACTAAAGAGATACATTAAGCACCTAGCTTTGATAGAGTGATTTGGAGTTGATACACCATCAAAACACCTTCTATTCCTTTCTGTCCACAAACACCAAAAGAAGCTAACAGGGATCAGTCTCCAGATTCTCCTGATGGCTCTATGAACTTTTTTTTGATAGAGTGATTTGGAGTTGATACACCATCAAAACACCTTCTATTCCTTTCTGTCCACAAACACCAAAAGAAGCTAACAGGGATCAGTCTCCAGATTCTCCTGATGGCTCTATGAACTTTTTTTTGATAGAGTGATTTGGAGTTGATACACCATCAAAACACCTTCTATTCCTTTCTGTCCACAAACACCAAAAGAAGCTAACAGGGATCAGTCTCCAGATTCTCCTGATGGCTCTATGAACTTTTTTTTGATAGAGTGATTTGGAGTTGATACACCATCAAAACACCTTCTATTCCTTTCTGTCCACAAACACCAAAAGAAGCTAACAGGGATCAGTCTCCAGATTCTCCTGATGGCTCTATGAACTTTTTTTTGATAGAGTGATTTGGAGTTGATACACCATCAAAACACCTTCTATTCCTTTCTGTCCACAAACACCAAAAGAAGCTAACAGGGATCAGTCTCCAGATTCTCCTGATGGCTCTATGAACTTTTTTTTGATAGAGTGATTTGGAGTTGATACACCATCAAAACACCTTCTATTCCTTTCTGTCCACAAACACCAAAAGAAGCTAACAGGGATCAGTCTCCAGATTCTCCTGATGGCTCTATGAACTTTTTTTTGATAGAGTGATTTGGAGTTGATACACCATCAAAACACCTTCTATTCCTTTCTGTCCACAAACACCAAAAGAAGCTAACAGGGATCAGTCTCCAGATTCTCCTGATGGCTCTATGAACTTTTTTTTGATAGAGTGATTTGGAGTTGATACACCATCAAAACACCTTCTATTCCTTTCTGTCCACAAACACCAAAAGAAGCTAACAGGGATCAGTCTCCAGATTCTCCTGATGGCTCTATGAACTTTTTTTTGATAGAGTGATTTGGAGTTGATACACCATCAAAACACCTTCTATTCCTTTCTGTCCACAAACACCAAAAGAAGCTAACAGGGATCAGTCTCCAGATTCTCCTGATGGCTCTATGAACTTTTTTTTGATAGAGTGATTTGGAGTTGATACACCATCAAAACACCTTCTATTCCTTTCTGTCCACAAACACCAAAAGAAGCTAACAGGGATCAGTCTCCAGATTCTCCTGATGGCTCTATGAACTTTTTTTTGATAGAGTAACTTGTTGATGGCTCTATGAACTTTCCAAGCCTCCAGTTTTCAAAGGCATGCGTGATATCAAAAATTGAGAAAAACATTCTCCACAAATCTGAATGCATCTTTTCATCTAAATAAATAAGTTTAAAATGGCTTTTAAGCTTGATTGACATAATATTTACTTTGTATGTTTCGCTTAATTTAAATTATTTCAATTCTTTCCTCCAAAGTTGTTATTGTGTTTGCAGTTATCTTTCCTTGCTGTGCATGTATCTATTTTTAATTTTTCTTCGCCTAGTGCCTTTAATTTCGCTTCGGGAAAGCCCCAACAAAATTTGGCGCTTTCCTGTGCCTTTCGCTTTTGGTACTCTCTCTGCTTTCAGGTCGAACTTAACAGTAGTATTACTTCCTGCACCCATTTCGACACCTAGAGGCCCAAGAAGAAAAAGAGGACAAAAAATTACAGTAAATGACTAGAAATAAGAAGTAATAGAAAATGAAATCAAAACTGCAAGACAATTTCTCTGAAGAAAAAGAATTCTATGAGTTACATAACTGAGATCACAATAATTACAAAAGGTGATTTCTTTTTTTTTTCTTGATCAAGTAAATGTATTTTATTAAATAGGACCAAGAAAGTACACAAAAGAAGATGACTTCAAAGAATTCTAATTAAGTTATAAAGAAATTGTAGATCTCAGAGCAGGATCCGGTGTTCCTGGAGAAAAAAAATGGAGAATGGGTTAATGGTAAGTGGGAAATTTGGGGGAGGGGAGGGAGGGGATCAAACGGCAGTAGGTTGGTGAAAGGGGTAAAGAGCCACAGTTGGGGGTTGGTTGTGAAAACCAGTGGGGTAGAGTAACAACCAGGTATGGGGATGGGGGTGAAGCAGTTTTGGTGGATAACACACCCACCAACCTTATGGCCACTGGACGGAAAAGATGTCACACAGTGAGTTGCTGGGCCATAGTGGCTTGAAACAGAACATGAGGAAGCGGAGAGGAATAGGTGAGGAGGAAAATGAATTGGAAGAAGTTCCAGTTGTATACTGGGAAGTTTTTGCACCACGTAAACATAATTATTATCAGACAAGGAATTGGAAGAAGCTTTCCCCTAACCTTGTATATGTGCAGGTAAAAACCATTTCCCTTTTGCTTGCTTAAAAAAAGAAAGGAAATTGTCATAACCTGATGGATATCTTATGTTGCTTTATTTAGTTTGATTTCCTCAAGTTACAATGTGCTTACTCCAGTCTCAAATGTTTTAAATTATTGTTTTGGGGGTGAAGTTGCTGATCTGCTCACTCATCTTCAGGCGACCATAATGCGACCAGCAGTGATGATTGGTACAGAAGATAGAATTCTGAATCCATGGGCACACTTTGCAAAGAAATATGGTTTTATCCCTCTGTTCGGAGATGGTTCGACAAAGTATGTGTTTGTAACAATTTATTGTCATTCTGGGAGAATTTATGTAGCATCTATGGCTCATGCTCTTAGAAATGCTTTTGCAGAATTCAACCTGTATTCGTTGCTGATGTTGCTTCTGCAATTGTTGCTTCTTTGAAAGACAATGGTATCAGCATGGGAAAAGTTTATGAACTTGGTGGCCCAGATGTTTACACTATGCATGAATTGGTCAATATCTGCTCTATTGTCCTCTTTCCTTACTGCTTTTCCTGTTTTTAGTATCTCATTCTTTAAATTACAACAACAACAACAACCCAGTATAATCCCATTAGTGGGGTCTGGGAAGGGTAGTGTGTACGCAGACCTTACCCCTACCCTGGGGTAGAGAGGCTGTTTCCAAATGACCCTCGGCATCCTTCCCTCCAAGAACTCCCCACCTTGCTCTTGGGGTGACTCGAACTCACAACCTCTTGGTTGGAAGTGGAGGGTGCTTACCATCAGAGCAACCCACCTTGTCAAA
>AWOL01S0133434.1:0-13523 GCA_000715115.1 Nicotiana otophora
TGAATAAAAGACACCTTGTGGGAGGCGAAAGACATTGGAGACCCCAATTCACTATAGACCGTGATGGCGTACGACCCCAATTCACTATAGATCGTGATGGCGTTCAATCAGTGGCGGAAGCAGGATTACCGCCAAGGGGTTTCAAAAAAGGAAAAAATTAAAAATGTTGTAGTTAGTGGGAATAGAACCAATGACCTTACAAAAGTTTTGAAACCCCTTGACCACTAAGCTATGCTTTTGGGCTGTGTCAAGGGGATTCAAAACATAATATATAGAGGTAAAAATTAAATTTTGCGTTACATATACAGTATAATGTTTCGACAAGGTGGGTTGCTCTGATGGTAAGCACCCTCCACTTCCAACCAAGAGGTTGTGAGTTCGAGTCACCCCAAGAGCAAGGTGGGAGTTCTTGGAGGGAAGGATGCCGAGGGTCATTTGGAAACAGCCTCTCTACCCTAGGGTAGGGGTAAGGTCTGCGTACACACTACCCTCCCCAGACCCCACTAGTGGGATTATACTGGGTTGTTGTTGTTGTTGTTGTATACAGTATAATTTTTCAGCAAAGGGGGTTCGAGTGAACACCCTTCCGCCCCTGCGTCCAACGTCGTCGTTAGGCAAGCTAACCAGTAAATCAATACGTCAATAGATAGTCCAAAGTACATTTCGAAACAAATAATGTAATAAAGAGCGAAAATTGTTCGTTTTCATAGAAAATACTGATATTATTATTTTAAATGTTTGCATGTGGTCCAAATGTAAACCGGAAAATCTCAATAGGATAGAGCCAAGAGCAAAATCTAGATCCCGAAAACTCGGTGTCACAAGTATATGAGCATCTACTAGAACATATACATTGCAACATCTGTCTGAAATAGAAAATAGATAGAATATAGTAAATGAGTAGGTCGGGGACTCCGTGTGCTGTAGATCGTAACATGAAAATGCATCTCACCATAAAGTCTCCTCAGTAGCTGCGCCTATGCGCCTAGATGACCATCAAATGTACTTGTCTCAGCACCTACACAATCAGTGTAGAAGTGTAGACTATGAGTACGTAAATCAACGCGTACCTAGTAAGCATCTACCCTAACCCTAAAGAAGTAGTGACGAGGGGTCGACATTAATACTTACTAGTGGTCCAATAAATCAAGTATAATAAAAGTATATAGGTACGAATCATGGCAAGTAAAACAGTGTATACAAATATAGGTACGTAAAAATGATCCTCTACAGAAGAGTAAATACAAAACCTCGAATACCGGATACTACCCATGGTGAAATATATGTACGGTCAATAACCAATAAAATATCACGTCTCAAGTCCATTGGATTCATAGATACGCTGACTCGTTATCGAATATTACACACGATTCTGTCAAGGAGAACGACTCGATCCCGTAAGAGTCATGGTATAATATCCTGTCGTGGTGTGCAGCCCGATCCCATAAGAATAGTGTACTCTGCCGATCCCATAAGAATATAAACTCTGCAGAGTCGAACGACCCGATCCTATAAGAATACGTACCCTGCTGAGGAGAACAACGTGATTCCATAAGAGTGTGTTACACTCTTTGTTTCATATTTATTTGGAAATGCACTTTGGATTATTTATTGATATATTGATTGGCTTGCCTAATGGCAACGTTGGACCCATCACAACTTATAGTGTGATTTGGATTATGACGATGCTTTTTTAACCATTCCCCTAACAAATTTTCCATTTTTGGCCTTATTTTCGCACAAAATTTGATTTACCTTCTTCATGTACATTATCTCCATCACTGTTGCTTTACATGTTTAAAAATAGAACCCTTCCGGGTTAATTGTAGATCTTTCGGGATTAAAAATTTTGTAGCCCTTTGAAGTGTTAAAAGTGAGCATTCTACAAGGTTTAAAATGAGTTAATTTTAAAGATGTAGCAGCAAGATTTTTGAAAATATGGTTGAAAATTTATCTCCACATGTAGTATTTCAGTTTTGTTTTTAATAAAAAATCTTCAGTATCGTCAAATTGAGTTGCTTGATCTGAATCCGCCTTCAACATGTCTTCAACCTCACTTTGTACTATTAGCTCTGATTCCACTTATTGGGATCGAAAATAATTAAATGTTATGCGGAAGCTAACAAAGTAAACCTTGGTGACGATAAATCAGACGACACAAAAATATAATAAAGAGACATAATACTTTAATATGATTTGATCAATTGACCTACATCAATCTACTAATATAGAAGAAAAATAATTATGGAGAGAAAAATCTCCCCCCTAAATTAAGCTCTTTTAATGACTACATTGTGGATGCTAATGTATGTTCTAGTTGTGAGAATGATATCTTCAATTTATAGATATCCCAAACTTTTCCCTCAAGACAAGTAATAACCAAATATGGAATAGAATTATATTTTCCTTTCAAGAAAAATAAAAGCAATTATGGTAAAACTTTGTCTTTATTTTAAGATAAAAGTAAACTCAAATATGATGAGAAAATCTAGGCAAAAACCCTAATAATTTTTCCTCTTCTTCCTGAAATCTGTCTGATGGCTTTATAATTATTGGTAGAAGGATCACCGGAATTTGTTAGCCTCAGCAAAAATTGTGTATAGATATCTATATATGCATCAAGGACCTATTCATATTTTTATTTTGCATCCTCAAACACAAAAGCCGGTTGGCTATGCTGGCTTAGCATTGAGTATACGCTTTTCACCCTCGCCTGCTCACAAAAGATCGAGACCCAACTACAATAATGTTGCTCCTTTTCTTTTTCTTTTATTCCTTTTCTATTAGGTGCCCCGTTGCGCTTAAATTTTGGGCATGCCTCTAACTGCATCACATGATGTACTGGTGAAAAAGAAGAAGATATTTCTAAAGTTCTGATACGATTTGTAAACTATATGATGAATTAAAAATTTAACTTAGTTTTTTATAAGGATTTTTGTATTTTCTTTAAGGTGTGATATGCTTTGTAGTGTCATTATTAGAAAAATACCAAAAATATTTCAGTAGTATTTAGTATATATTAGATTGTTATATACAAATATAGAATGTTGGGATAAAAGTCAAAAACATTGATTCTAGGGACAATGCAAATTCTGCTCTAGTACATGCTTTGTAAATTATATGATGAACTTAAAATTTAGCTTAGTCTTTTATAAGGATTTTTGTATTTTTTTTAAGGTGTGATATGCTTTGTAATGTCATTATTAGAAAAATACCAAAAATGTTTCAGTAGTATTTAGTATATATTAGATTGTTACATACAAATATAAAAAGTTGGGATAAAAGTAAAAATAATTGATTCTAGGGACAGTGCAAATTCTGCTCTAGCACATACTTTGTAAACTATATGAAGAACTAAAAATTTAGCTTAGTTTTTTATTAGGATTTTTGTGTTTTTTAAGATGCGATATGCTTTGTAATGTCATCATTAGAAAAATACTAAAAATATTTCAGTAGTATTTAATATATATTAGATTGTTATATATAAATATATGATGTTGGGATGAAAGTCAAAATATTAATTCCAGGGACAGTGCAAATTCTGGTCTAGCACATGCTTTTCTAAACTATATGATGAACTAAAAATTTAGCTTAGTTTTTTATAAGAATTTTTGTGTTTTTAAGGTGCGATTTTCTTTGCAATGTCATCATCTGAAAAATATTAAAAATATTTCAGTAGTATTTAATATATATTAGATTGTTATATACAAATATATGATGTTGGGATGGAAGTCAAAAAATTAATTCCAGGGACAGTGCAAATTCTGCTCTAACACATGCTTTGTAAACTATATGATGAACTAAAAATTTAGCTTAGTTTTTTATAAGGATTTTTGTGTTTTTAAGGTGCGATATGCATTGTAATGTCATCATTAGAAAAATATTAAAAATATTTTAGTAGTATTTAGTATATATTAGATTGTTATATACAAATATATGATGTTGGGATGAAAGTCAAAAATTGATTCTAGGGACAATGTAAATTCCGTTCTAGCACATAGTGGTCTCTGTTGGATTTTTTAGTTCAGAGTAAAATTGAAGTGAATGAAAAATAGAGAGAAAAATAAAATTATGATTTTTTCTCCTTTACAAAGGAATATTATCCCATATTGGAGGAGAAAAGCTTATTCGTTGGGTATATATATAGTTGCACTTCTTCTAATTCTTAAAGAGTTGAGAAGAATTCAAGCCTCGCTCGCTCGGCTTCGGCTTTGGATCTGGACTTGATCAAATGATCTAATTGATTGGTTAATCTTTTAGTTTCGACATGCTTTGTAAATTATATGATGAGCTAAAAATTTATCTTAATCTTTTATAAGGATGTTTATGTTTTTGAATGTGCGATATGCTTTGTAGTGTCATCATTAGAAAAATATTAAAAATATTTCAGTTGTATTTAGTATATATTAGATTATTACATACAAATACAAAATGTTGGGATGTAAGTCAAATTAATTTTGGGACAGTGCAAATTTCGCTCTGTCACATAGTAGTCTCTGTTGGATTTTTCAGTTCAAAGTAAAATAAAATTGAGGCGAATGGGAAATGGAGGAAAAAATAAAATTTTTATTTTTTCTCCTTTACAAAGGAACATTGTCCATATTTGTCATCTAATTTATCGTCATCAAGGTTTGCTTTGTTAGTTTCCGCATGACGCCTTATTATTTTCCAATCTAACAAGTGGTATCAGAGCTAATGGTTCAATATATATATATTCAGAATACTACATGTGGAGATAAATGTTCATTTATATTTTCAAGAATCCTACTGCTGCATATCCAAAAATAAAAATTATTTTTAACCCATCCTTACGGGCTCCTATTCTAAACCCATGCTTACTTTTAACGTATGAACTCTGCTTTTAACTTTGTTCATGACTTTTAACGCATTACTTCAATACTTTTAACCCATGTTCACTTTTAACGCATGAACTCCATTTCTAACCCTGCTTACGTTTAACATAGGGCTCTAATACTTTTAACTTATGCTCAATTTTAAGTTTTAATGCATGTGCTCCACTTTTAATCCTGTTCACTTTGATGCAGGGCTCAAATAGTTTTAATATGTGCTCATCTTTAACATATGTAGCTTCAATTTTTAACCCATACCTATTTTTAACTATGCCAAAGGGGAGAATTGTTAAAAATTTGTCCTGATTTTATTACCTTATTTGGATTTATTCTTTTACTTGAAGAAAGGGTAGAATATTAATTATAATTATTTTAATTTTCCTTAAAGAAAAATATAGATCTCTTCCATATTTGATAGATCCTTTTCTTATAGAAAAAGTTGAGGATCACTTCTTCCCCAACAATACAATATCATCCACAAAACAGTCATTAAAGAGTCTTGTTTAAGAGAAGATTATTCTCTCGATAGTTTTATATATTTTTTTATATATATTAATTTTTGCATGTTTAGGTCAATTGACCAAACTACACCATAATATAATCTTTTAATATTGTAAAAACCTAATTTTTTTAAAATAATATTTGTGTTATTTCTTTAATTATAGTTTAATTATCTTAAGGGTTGGTATATAGTAACGAGTGATTATAGAATATATTTATTTATGTATGATGACCCGATAGGTCATCTAGTGTTTTAGATCCTAATTATGTGTTTTGAAGTCGCAAATATCTCATTCTAGCCTTCTTCGATTTGCGTGCACATTTCGAGTGTTTTTCGAAAAACTTTTATATTAAAGACTGACAAAATATAAATTTTTTGCCTTAAAAATTTATCTGAGTTGACTTCGATCAATAGTTTAAGAAAACGGATCCGGGTCCATATTTTGATGGTCCCGGTGGGTCCGTATCATGATTTAGGACTTGGGCGTATGCCCGAAATCGAATTCGGAGGTCCCTTGCTCGAGTTATCGCTTTTTGTTGAAATTTAAAAGTTTAAAGACTTATTGACTTTGAAATTTTGACCAATGTTTGACTTTAGTGATATCAGGTCCGTATTTTAGTTCCGGAACTTGGTATAGATCCATTACTATATTTGTGACTTGCTTGTCGAATTTGGTGAGAAACAAAGTTGGTTTGATGTGATTCGGACATCCGGTTGTTAAAATAGAAGTTCATGAGTTTTCTTGAAAATTTTATTTGATTTGGTATCCAATTCATAGTTCTAGGTATTAATTTGGCGATTTGATCGCGCTATCAAGTTCGTATTATATTTTTGGACTTGTGTACATATTTGGTTTGGAGCCCCGAGGGCTCGGGTGAGGCTACAGAGTGGTTTGGACTTAGAAAACTCAGCTGGTGTGCTTCAGTTCTCTCGCATTTGCAACAATGCAAAACTTCTATCATGTTCACAATTGCGAGCTATTTCTTCGCAATTGCGAAGAATAGCTGGGCACCTCAAGTTCGCATTTGCGAACAAGATTTCGCATTTGTGAAGTGGGGCTGGGGGGAAACTGTTCGCAATTGCGATCAAATGATCGCATTTGCGGATTGGCCAATGTTCGTAATTGCGAACAAATCATCGCAATTGCGATGGTAGCAGAAATGCTGAGACTTTGCATTTGCAGGGTTTGCAATTGTGAACCCCAGGTCGCAATTGCGACATCTGCACTTGGTCAAATTCAAGTTAGACGGGACTTTCTCTCATTCTTCAAATTTTCAAAACAAGAAAACCCTAGAGGCAATTTTCTCAAGAATCCTTCTTTTCCAATCCATTGGTAAGTGATTCTAACCTATTTTTTTCAATCTTTCATTACATTTCATAAGATTTCAACGTTAAATCTAGTGTTTTCATGGTGGAAATTGGGAGTTTGGTTAGAATTAGGAAGTTTTGTAAAAAATGAGATTTAGACCTCAAATTGAGGTCAGATTTCAAAATAAATCACACAACTGGGCTCGAGGTGAATGGATAATCGGGTTTTGGTCCAAATTTCGGGTTTGGACCAAGCGGGCCCGGGAGTTGACCTTTGTTGACTTTTTCAATAATGACCTAAGTTGAATCTTGTGCAATCGTGGGTAGTTACTAAGGCTTAATGTAAATCGTTTGGTTGGTAATTTTCTAGATTTTATTGGTTCGAAGGCTTGTTTGAAAGGCAAAGTTGTGGTTGAGCTTTGAGTTGATCCTTGGAGCGAGGTAAGTGTCGTGGTTAACCTTGACTTGAGGGATGATGATTTGTTTGCCTATTTGCTATATGTTTAGTTGTTGGGTGCAACGTATATGTGAGGTGAAGAGTACTTATGCGTTGTTGTTGGGTTAAAGCATGCGGGTGGGACTTGTTTCTTATAATTTATTGCCTACTTTAATCATGCTATCCATGATTAGACTAGTTACTTATCAAATTGATCATTTTTTCCGCATTTATGAGTTTTCTGTGATAATTGAGTATTGTTTCTAAAGTTAAGGTTAGTATTATGGAACCATTTTGACTTAAGGCTTGTTCTTGTTCATTCTTTCTTCCTGTTGTTATATGTTCATTGTTATATGGTAAGGGAGAGTATTAATGTACGAAGGGTGATGTCGTGCCGTATTTGAGTGTTAATGCACGAAGGGTGATGTCATGCCATATTGTGAGAGTTAATGCACGAAGGGTGATGTTGTGTCATATTTTGATAGTTAATGCACGAAGGGTGATGTCGTGCCGTATCTGTTGATTTATGATGAAAGTGAGAGTAAAAGCACGAAGGGTGATGCCGTGCAATATTATTATTCCATTGTGAGGTTGATAGTAAAAGCACAAAGGGTGATGCCGTGCAGCTTTATTCATTTTACTGGTTAAAGGTATATTGACTGTTCTAATTATCATTTCCTGCTGTATTTTATCGTATCTTGTACCCCTTTTGCATGTCCCCTCCCAATAGTACATGTTTAGCCTTTATTTGTTGTTATCTTGTACGTATGTTATTATCTGATTAGATTTATTACGTGGGTGTCTTGTCATAGCCTAGTCACTATCTTGTTGAGGTTAGGCTCGACACTTACGGAGTACATGGGGTCAGTTGTAATCATACTATATTCTGCCTTTCTTGTGTAGATTTTGGTACGGGTCCCAGCTATCCGTGAGACGTTTCAGCTCAGAACTGCTTTTGGAGACTCAAGATAGATCTGCTGGCGTCCTCAGACCTTGAAGTCCCCTTTTATTTCCTTTATTTTACTGTTCTTTTCGTTCAAGACAATTGTATTTAATTTATACCCTGTTTGTAGAGATTCTAGAAGCTCGTGAGTTGTGACTCTAGATCCAGGTTGTATCAGATATTGTTGGCTTCTATGTTATTCCGCACTCAATTTTAGTTCTATTTCGGTTTAATTGATTTTGTTTATTGGAATTGATTTAAAATTGGCTTAAAGATCCTCTAACGTTGGCTTGCTTAGCAAGTGAAATGTTAGGCGCCATCATGGTCCCGAAGGTGGGAATTCCGAGTCGTGACAAGTTAGTATCAAAGGACTAGGTTGCCTAGGTCTCACAAGTCACGAGCGAGCTTAGTAGAGTCTGGAGGATCGGTATGGAGACGTCTGTACTTATCTTCTAGAGGCTATGAATTTTACTTCTATTCTTCTCTGTCATGCGATTTTATTCTCTCACTGCTAATTGAACTCTTCTACTCTTGTTCTCTCGCAGATGGAGAGAACACGTACTGCATCTTCAGCTGGACAACAGCCGGAGCCCCCAGTGGCAGCTCTTATAAGAGGCAGAGGTCGATGTCGGGGTCACACCAGAGGCCGAGGCAGGGGCAGAGCTCAGCCTAGAGCTCGAGCACCAGCACCGGCAATGGAGCCTCAACTGGAGTTTGATGAGGAGGTTCTAACCAAGATTGTGCCTGTTGGACCAGCTCAGGTCCTAGAGGGGTTTATCGCCACCTAGTGCTTCAGGACGCTCTAGTCCGTTTAGTGGGCCTTATGGAGAGCGTGACCCATGCCGCTACATTCCCTATGGCACCAGTCATCTCTTAGGCTGGGGGAGGAGCATAGACTCCTGCTACTCACACTCCGGAGCAGATGGCTCCCTAGTATCAGACTCCACCAGCCCAGCCAGTTGGGGTAGTTCAACCGGTTGTTGCGGCACAGGCCGGTGATGGACCAGCCATGTCTTCTGAGGGCTTCTTGAGATTGGACAAGTTTACCAAGTTATTTTCAGTTCACTTCAGTGGTGCACCTTCTGAGGACCCATAGGATTATCTTGACCACTGCCATGAGGTGCGGCGGAACATGGGGATAGTTGAGACCAATGGGGTCGATTTTGCTGTGTTTCAGATGATGGGTTCCGCCAAGAGATGGTGGAAGGATTTTGTAGCTTCCAGACCAGTTGCGTCGCCTGCTCTTACTTGGGACCAGTTCTCTCAGACATTTCTTGAGAAGTTCCTTCCTGTCACACTGAGAGAGGATTATCACAAGCAACTTGAGCATCTCCATCAGGGCAGTATGTCAGTCACTCAGTATGAGACCCGTTTTGTGGATCTGGCCCGTCATGCTATTCTTCTGCTTCATGCCGAGAGAGAGAGATGGTGAGGAGGTTTATTGAGGGGCTCGCTCAACCTATCAAGTTGCAGATGACCAAGGAGACCATGAGTGAGATTTCTTTTCAAACAACTTCTAATGTCGCCATGCGTGTCGAGATGGTTCTTGCACAAGGGGGAGGTCAGGGGTCTGATAAGAGGCCTCATCATTCCGGTGGGTTTAGTGGTGCCTCGTCTGGAGGCAGGGGTACTTTTGGTAGAGGCCATCCTCCCAGGCCATTTTATTTAGGACTCCAGGCATCCCACAGTGCTTCAGGTGATCGTGGCCCTCGTATGTCTTATTCTGACCAGCTAGCCTACAGTGCACAACCGGTTCCTATTAGTGCGCCTCAACTACAGAGTTCTGAGGGTGGTTTCTCTGGTCGATAGGGTCTGTTTCAGGGTCCACAGTCACAACAACCGAGGTCCTATTATACTTGCAGTGATCCGAGACACATTGCTAGATTTGTCCCTCGGGCATCGAGCAGCTCACAACATCAGGGTTCTCGTGCCATGGTCCCGGCACTGGGTGCTTCACCGCCCGCTCAGCCAGCTAGAGGTAGGGGTCATGCCGCTAGAGGTGGAGGTCATGCTATTAGAGGTGGAGGTCAGGCTGCTAGAGGTGGAGGCCAGCCAGCTAGGGCCCGTCCTAGAGATATAGTTCAGAGTGGTGGGCCCCAACCCCGATGCTATGCTTTTCCAGCCAGGCCTGAGGTTAAGTCATCTAACGTTGTTATCACAGGTATTGTTTCAGTTTGCAGTAGAGATGCTTCAATTCTATTTGATCAGGGATGTACTTATTCCTGCGTGTCATCCTATTTTGCTTCATATTTGGTTGTGCCTCATGATTGTTTGAATGCTCATGTGTATGTGTCCACACCTGTGAGAGATGCTATGATTGTAGCTCGTGTTTATTGTTCATGTGTGGTTACCATTGGGAGTCTTGAGACTAGATTAGATCTTATACTTCTCGCTATAGTAGATTTTAATGTTATCTTGGGTATGAATTGGCTGTTACCTTATCATGCTATATTGGATTATCACGCCAATACGGTGACCTTAGCCTTCCCTGGGTTGCCTCGATTAGAGTGGAGAGGGACTCTTGGCCATTCTACCAGCAGGGTTATCTCTCATGTAAAGGCCTGGCATATGGTCGAGAAGGGGTGTCTAGCTTATTTGGCTTATGACCGCGATTCTAGTGCGGAGGTTCCTTCCATGTATTCAGTACCAGTTGTTTGTCAGTTTCTAGAGTCGTTTCCTGCAGACCTACCGGGGATGCCACCCGACAGGGATATTGACTTCTGTATTGATTTGGCTCAGGGCACTCAGCCCATTTCTATTCTGCCATACCGTATGGCCCTTCCAGAGTTGAAGAAATGAAGGAGTAGTTACAATATTTGCTTGATAAGGGCTTCATTAGACTTATTGTCTCACCTTGGCGTGCGCCCGTATTGTTTGTGAAGAAGAAAGATGGATCGATGAGGATGTGCATAGATTAGCGGCAGTCGAACAAAGTCACCATCAAGAACAAGTATCCATTGCCGAGGATTGACGACTTATTTGATCAGCTTCAGGGTGCCAAGCTGTTTTCAAAGATTGATTTGAGGTCTGGCTACCATCAGTTGAGGATTAGGGAATCTGATGTCCCTAAGACAACTTTTCAGACTCGATATGGGCATTATAATTTTCTAGTGATGTCATTTGGGTTGACAAATGCCCCAGCAAAATTTATGGATTTGATGAACCGGGTGTTCAAACCCTATTTGGATTCCTTTGTGATTGTGTTTATTGATGATATCTTGATCTACTCCCGCAGTTGAGAGGAGCATGAGCAACATCTTCGGATTGTACTTCAGACTCTGAGAGACAACCAGTTATATACCAAGTTTTCAAAATGCAAGTTTTGGTTGGACTCAGTCGCTTTATTGGGGCATGTCGTATCGGTAGAGGCCATTCAGGTGGATCCTAAGAAGATTGAGGCAGTTCAGAACTGGCCTAGACCCACTTCAGCTACAGAGATCTAGAGTTTCTTTAGTTTGGCGGGTTATTAATGTTGGTTTGTGGAGGGGTTTTCATCTATAGCTGCCTCATTGACCAGGTTGACCCAGAAGGGTGCCCCGTTCAGATGGTCAGACGAGTGTGAGGCGAGCTTTCAGAAGCTCAAGGTCATTTTGACTACGACGCTAGTGTTGGAGTTGCCCACAGGTTCATGATCTTATACACTATATTGTGATGCATCTCGTATAGGACTTGGTGTGGTATTGATGCAGGATGGTATGGTGATTACATATGCGTCGCGGAAGTTAAAGGTTCATAAGAAGAATTACCCTGTTCATGACTTAGAGTTGACAGCCATTATTTATGCGCTGAAGATTTGGAGGCACTATCGTTACGGCGTGTCGTGTGAGGTATTCACGGATCATCGGAGCTTGCAGTACTTATTCAAACAAAAGGAGCTCAATTTGAGGCAGAGGAGGTTGTTAGAGCTATTGAAAGATTATGATATCACCATCTTGTATTATCCCAGGAAGGACAATGTGGTGGCCGATGCCTTGAGTAGAAAGGCAATGAGTATGGGCAGCCTTACATACATTCCAGTCCGTGAGAGACCGCGTGCATTAGATGTTCAAGATTTGGCCAATTAGTTCGTGAGGTTGGATGTTTTAGAGCCAGTCATGTTTTTGCTTGTACAATCGCTCAGTCTTCCTTATTTGAGTGCATCAGAGAGCGGCAATATGATGACCCTCATTTGCTTCTCCTTAGGGACATAGTGCGGCACGGTGGTGCCAAGCAGGTTAGTGTTGGAGATGATGGAGTTTTGAGGATGCAAGGTCATGTTTGTATGCCTAATGTAGATGGACATCCTGAGTTGATTCGTGATGAGGCCCATACTTCCCGGTATTCTCTTCATCCGGGTACTGCCAAGAGGTATCAGGACTTGCGGCAACATTATTGGTGGAGGAGGATGAAGAAGGATATCGTTGCATATGTAGTTCGGTGTTTAAATTATCAGCAAGTTAAGTATAAGCATCAGAGACCTGGTGGTTTGCTTCAGAAGTTAGAGATTCTTGAGTGGAAGTGGGAGCGTATCACTATGGATTTCGTATCACTATGGATTTCGTTGTTGGACTCCCACAGACTTAGAGGAAGTTCGATGCAATTTGGGTCATTGTGGACAGGCTGACCAAGTCAGCGCATTTCATTCCTGTGGCAATTACCTATTCTTCAAAGTGGTTGGTTGAGATCTACATCCGCGAGACCGTTTGTCTTCACGGTGTGCCCGTGTCTATCATTTTTGATTGAGGTACGCAGTTCACCTTACACTTCTGGAGGGCAGTACAACAGGAGTTGGGCACGTAGGTTGAGTTGAGCACAACATTTCATCCTCAGACTGACGGACAGTCCGAGCGCACTATTCAGATATTAGAGGATATGNCGAGTGTGAGGCGAGCTTTCAGAAGCTCAAGGTCATTTTGACTACGACGCTAGTGTTGGAGTTGCCCACAGGTTCATGATCTTATACACTATATTGTGATGCATCTCGTATAGGACTTGGTGTGGTATTGATGCAGGATGGTATGGTGATTACATATGCGTCGCGGAAGTTAAAGGTTCATAAGAAGAATTACCCTGTTCATGACTTAGAGTTGACAGCCATTATTTATGCGCTGAAGATTTGGAGGCACTATCGTTACGGCGTGTCGTGTGAGGTATTCACGGATCATCGGAGCTTGCAGTACTTATTCAAACAAAAGGAGCTCAATTTGAGGCAGAGGAGGTTGTTAGAGCTATTGAAAGATTATGATATCACCATCTTGTATTATCCCAGGAAGGACAATGTGGTGGCCGATGCCTTGAGTAGAAAGGCAATGAGTATGGGCAGCCTTACATACATTCCAGTCCGTGAGAGACCGCGTGCATTAGATGTTCAAGATTTGGCCAATTAGTTCGTGAGGTTGGATGTTTTAGAGCCAGTCATGTTTTTGCTTGTACAATCGCTCAGTCTTCCTTATTTGAGTGCATCAGAGAGCGGCAATATGATGACCCTCATTTGCTTCTCCTTAG
>AWOL01S0133457.1:0-22253 GCA_000715115.1 Nicotiana otophora
TATATATATATTTCTATTTTTAAATTTTCTAAGTTAATCAGTAATATTTTTGTGTATTATCTACTTACTTCATTTTTAATTAATTCAAAGTATACATATCCTCATATTATCTCTATCTCCCTATTTATACGTTTTTTTAAATTTACCGTGATATTTTAATTAGTATTTCACATCTAACATTTTTACCTATAATCAAAATAATAGTATATCTAATTTGTGATATTGAGTTTGTGCAAATAAATAATACAGAAGTTATTTTATTATAACATTTACTGATATTTTTAAATTTTTTTATTTTTGTATTACGTGTCATAACCAATTAAATTATTTTTCTCTTTTAATTCAATACATGAAAAGGAGAAAATCATTTTCATCCCCCATAGACATTCTGCTATAAAAGGGAAAGATTAGAGAAAATTTATGAAAGAATGCTACTTCACGGATCTTTACTTTACTCACCAATCATAGTCAACACTAAAATAAATAAAAATATATATCGTAAAGACTAATTGATAAATAAACGTGCAATTTTTCTCATGAACAACGCAATGCTTAAATTTGTATGCAAAGCCTTTCTACCTTTTATGTTTTGTAATACTTCGATTTCTCATCTTTAGTTACGTCTAAAAGTGATACGTGCACTTATGAAAGGACAACTGCTTGAATGACTAAGCAGTTTTGGAGAAGAACACACATAGACTATTCTCGGTCATGTTAGAAAAGAACACACAGAGACTATTCTCGGTCATGTTAGAGAAAAACACACATCAACCAAGATGAAATTATAATTCTAAATATAAATTGTAGTCTCACTCATGGATCATATACACCTATCCCGTAACTCTCTTGGAATGGATCTTGATCACAATATTATTTGACCATATATGTCGTTTGATTGTTAATCAATTATTCACTTCAATGTATTAAACGTGAAGCTTAAAATATGAATTAATTTTTTCATATTATTATTTGTCTTCAAAATCTAAACAAATTAAAAATAATAAATGAGGTAAATAATGTGCATATTTAATTACCTTTAGATCTAATGCAGGCATAATCTTAATTTTCTTTTGTGCACTATTTATTATAATTTTCAAATTACAATACGAATATACTAAAATGTTACCTTTGATTTCAAATAATTTACTAAAATATCATACATGTACCACCAGATTATTTCATTCAAAATTTAGACTCGTATATCTATATATTTTCATATAATAGGTTTTGAATGATATTTACCTTCCCAATCGAATTTTAGTTTTCTATCTTTCAATTTAATTTAAACTATAATAATTGGTTAAGAAATAACTTTTTAAAAAAAGATATCATTGAGTTTGAATTGCTCTTTAATTACGATATTGGTAAGGTTTAAAAGCCTGCTAAGCGCTAAATATGGATAAATATAATTAGCTTTTAAATCAAAATTTAAACTTTATTTTCTTATTAAGAAATTAATATATCAAGTATGAAATCTGATAAAAATCATGAATATTTTTTGGCATATAATATTATCTTTTATATGGTAATATATGTGAATTGCAATATTCTTATTTCCATATAAGGATAATATTATATGAATATTCTTTGTCATATAATATTATCTCTTTATGATAATTTTCGTGTCACGATCCAAAGTCCATTAGTGGTTGTGATGTTGCCTAACACCGCCGTCAAGCAAGCCAGCAGTGATTAGTCAATTTAATTACTCATTCTAGTACCTTAAAATGATAACTTTTATTAATTAAATGGTGTGAAATAGATACGAACTACAAAAGTGAACAACCCGTAGGAATCCCCAAAACCCAGTGTCACGAGTACGTGAGCATTTTCTAAGGAATATAATAATAATACAACATCTGTCCCGAATGTAATAAGACAGAACAAAATAAATAGTACAATGGAGACTCGGTGGACTGCGATGCGTAGCCCAGAATGCAACTCACATAAAGTCTCCTCAACAGGTACGCCTACGAGCCAAGGAGATCATCAATGAACCTGTCAGATCCTCCACATTTTGTGCAAAAGTACAGCATGAGTACGTCAATCAATGCGTACCCACCCAGTAAGTATCTAGCATAACCCCGGAGAAGTAGTGACGAGGGGTCGACATCGATACTTACTAGAGGTCCAAATAAATAATATGATAATTCGTAACAGGTATGAAGTGTACAGCTATAGTGAAGTAAATCTGAAATCTCATAATTTTCCAATTTATTCCCTTTAAAGCATAAATTTCCTCAATCTTGTATTCTTCCTTAATATCTCAGAACATGCTATGTGTCAATACCAAATAAATAAGAAATACCATAAAATGCCGGGCATCAGTGGTAAGTTCAGCTCGTGAATATTCGGACTACTAGCGATATAACGCACGATTCTGCCGAGGTCATTCGGTCCGATCCAGAATAATGTGTACACTGCCGAGGGTCGAGCGGCACGAACTATAGATGCAATACACTGCCGAGGCGTTCGTCCCGCTCCACAAGAAAAGGAAGGAAGTTCCCGAATTACAAAACACATATTTACAATCCAGCACATGAGCATAAAATGAATATAATCTTTACCATTTCTCAATTAACTCCCTCAATACTCAAAGTATTAAAGCTTGGCCTAGTGTTCATATATCTATTTCTAAATCAATTTTATTTATAAATTCAATTAATTAAGCCAGCAAAATGAGTTCAAATAATTCAAATATTACATAATAAGATCCTAAGTCTACCCGAACATAAACATGCTTTAGCTACGTACGGACTCTCGTCACCTCGTACGTACATAACACCCACAACTAGTTGCACATAACCATAAATATCACTTATGGGGTAGTTTTCCCCTCACAAGGTTAGACAGGAGACTTACCTCGCTCTGAAGTTCCATAACCGGATCCAAGGCCTCCCTAACACCTCAAACCAATATCCGTCGATCCAAAGCTATTCAAACGATGTGCAAACCAATCAAAATATATTCTAATACCCATAATTAATCAATTTAAATAGTTCTCAACTCCGCTCAAAAAGTCGATAAAACCAACCCTCAGGCCCACGTGCCCGAATTTCAAACAATTTCGAAGACAAATTTTACCCATAATATTACGAACTCAAATATATGATTTATTCCCAATTCCATGTCCAATTTCGTGGTAAAAATCCAAAAATACCAAATTATAGGTTTTCTTCAAAATTCCACAATTTTCACTAATTTTCATGTTCAAATCTATATATAATTCATGTATTTAACTAAAAATGTGAAGGAATAACTTCCCTAATGATGGTGACGAAGAAGCTCCTCCAAAATCGCCCCAAGCTCGGCTCCAATGAAAGATTTGAGATAAAATGAGTAAAAACTCGTTTTTTTGCAAACTTACAATGCCCAGACGGTCTTCATCACGAACGCGACACTGCCCTTGTGTTCGCGAGCTCAACAATCTCAAGTCCCAAACTCTTCTTCACGAATGCGAGGTTGGCCTCGCGAACACGATGCTTCACCAGGCTGCTCTAACGCGAACGCGTCCTCCCCATCGCGGACGCGAAGACCAATCTCCTCCAGGCCGACTTTCCCTTTCGCGAACGCATGCAATGCACCAATCACGGATGCGTAGCTTTGCCTCTCGAACCTTCAGTCACGAACACGATTTCCCCTACACATTCGCGATGAACAACACCAGAACCAACAATAACAGCAGCAAAACATGGAGAAATAGTCCGAAACTACTTAGAATCACACCCGAGCCCCCTGGGACCTCGTCCAATCTCACCAACCATTCCCAATACATAATACGAACCTACTCGAGGCCTCAAATGTCACGACCAAAAATCCACTATAGGTCGTGATGGCGCCTAACGCCGCTGTTAGGTAAGCCAAAGGTAATTTGCCAATTTAATTACTCATTTTAGTATTTTGAAATCAAAAGTTTTCTTAATTGAACAGTATAAGAATAGAATTTATAGAATAAATAAGAGATTTACACGAATCCCCATAATGAGTAGGCTGAAGGAAACCTCCAATACCCGGTGTCACAAGTGCATGAGCATCAACTAGGAAATATAATAGAATACATCTGTCTAGAATACAAATTAGACAGGAAAATATAGATAACTCTGATGGAGACTCCGTACGCTGCAGAGCATAACATGGAATGCAGCTCACAGTAAAGTCCCCGCAATAGCCGCGCTGTTGCGCCCAAAAGACCATTAGAGTGTACCTACACAAAAGGTGCAGCAAATGTAGCATGAGTACGCAAATCAACGCGTACCAAATAAGTATCTAGCCTAACCCCAGAGAAGTAATGATGAGGGGTCGACATCAACATTTACTATTGGTCCAATTAGACAGGTACAATAGAAGTAAACAGGTGTGAGACAGAGTAAATAAGCAAAATAACAAGTACAATACGTGGTACAATCCTCTTCTCAGCAATAACTCAAACTCTCATCAAGTAGCTGCCTCCCCAATCGGAGTATATATACAATGGACCGTACTAGATAGTTCGTCACAATTCAATCAGGAAAAACTCACAGATATGCAAGCTTCTTGCCAATTATTATGCACGACTTCATAAGAGTATTTTATAGAAATGCCGAGGCGAATGGCCCGATCCATCATAACATTTCTGAACCATATATACATCCATTTTATTGCGGAGGAGTACGTCCCGCTCCCATGAGAGTGTGGTACATAATTCTGCCGAGGCGTACGACCCGATCCATCATAGTGTGTGTACTGCCGAGGGGTCGAACGACACGAACCATATATGTATCTATCCTGCCGAGGCAAACAACCCGATCCCATTAGAATAAGAAGCTTTGTCGGGTCCTCGACCCCACTCACGAATGGTCGTGTGAGTTATAGATTTTGAGAGACGTTTCGATNTATTTATAAATTCAATTAATTAAGCCAGCAAAATGAGTTCAAATAATTCAAATATTACATAATAAGATCCTAAGTCTACCCGAACATAAACATGCTTTAGCTACGTACGGACTCTCGTCACCTCGTACGTACATAACACCCACAACTAGTTGCACATAACCATAAATATCACTTATGGGGTAGTTTTCCCCTCACAAGGTTAGACAGGAGACTTACCTCGCTCTGAAGTTCCATAACCGGATCCAAGGCCTCCCTAACACCTCAAACCAATATCCGTCGATCCAAAGCTATTCAAACGATGTGCAAACCAATCAAAATATATTCTAATACCCATAATTAATCAATTTAAATAGTTCTCAACTCCGCTCAAAAAGTCGATAAAACCAACCCTCAGGCCCACGTGCCCGAATTTCAAACAATTTCGAAGACAAATTTTACCCATAATATTACGAACTCAAATATATGATTTATTCCCAATTCCATGTCCAATTTCGTGGTAAAAATCCAAAAATACCAAATTATAGGTTTTCTTCAAAATTCCACAATTTTCACTAATTTTCATGTTCAAATCTATATATAATTCATGTATTTAACTAAAAATGTGAAGGAATAACTTCCCTAATGATGGTGACGAAGAAGCTCCTCCAAAATCGCCCCAAGCTCGGCTCCAATGAAAGATTTGAGATAAAATGAGTAAAAACTCGTTTTTTTGCAAACTTACAATGCCCAGACGGTCTTCATCACGAACGCGACACTGCCCTTGTGTTCGCGAGCTCAACAATCTCAAGTCCCAAACTCTTCTTCACGAATGCGAGGTTGGCCTCGCGAACACGATGCTTCACCAGGATGCTCTAACGCGAACGCGTCCTCCCCATCGCGGACGCGAAGACCAATCTCCTCCAGGCCGACTTTCCCTTTCGCGAACGCATGCAATGCACCAATCACGGATGCGTAGCTTTGCCTCTCGAACCTTCAGTCACGAACACGATTTCCCCTACACATTCGCGATGAACAACACCAGAACCAACAATAACAGCAGCAAAACATGGAGAAATAGTCCGAAACTACTTAGAATCACACCCGAGCCCCCTGGGACCTCGTCCAATCTCACCAACCATTCCCAATACATAATACGAACCTACTCGAGGCCTCAAATGTCACGACCAAAAATCCACTATAGGTCGTGATGGCGCCTAACGCCGCTGTTAGGTAAGCCAAAGGTAATTTGCCAATTTAATTACTCATTTTAGTATTTTGAAATCAAAAGTTTTCTTAATTGAACAGTATAAGAATAGAATTTATAGAATAAATAAGAGATTTACACGAATCCCCATAATGAGTAGGCTGAAGGAAACCTCCAATACCCGGTGTCACAAGTGCATGAGCATCAACTAGGAAATATAATAGAATACATCTGTCTAGAATACAAATTAGACAGGAAAATATAGATAACTCTGATGGAGACTCCGTACGCTGCAGAGCATAACATGGAATGCAGCTCACAGTAAAGTCCCCGCAATAGCCGCGCTGTTGCGCCCAAAAGACCATTAGAGTGTACCTACACAAAAAGTGCAGCAAATGTAGCATGAGTACGCAAATCAACGCGTACCAAATAAGTATCTAGCCTAACCCCNACATTCGCGATGAACAACACCAGAACCAACAATAACAGCAGCAAAACATGGAGAAATAGTCCGAAACTACTTAGAATCACACCCGAGCCCCCTGGGACCTCGTCCAATCTCACCAACCATTCCCAATACATAATACGAACCTACTCGAGGCCTCAAATGTCACGACCAAAAATCCACTATAGGTCGTGATGGCGCCTAACGCCGCTGTTAGGTAAGCCAAAGGTAATTTGCCAATTTAATTACTCATTTTAGTATTTTTGAAATCAAAAGTTTTCTTAATTGAACAGTATAAGAATAGAATTTATAGAATAAATAAGAGATTTACACGAATCCCCATAATGAGTAGGCTGAAGGAAACCTCCAATACCCGGTGTCACAAGTGCATGAGCATCAACTAGGAAATATAATAGAATACATCTGTCTAGAATACAAATTAGACAGGAAAATATAGATAACTCTGATGGAGACTCCGTACGCTGCAGAGCATAACATGGAATGCAGCTCACAGTAAAGTCCCCGCAATAGCCGCGCTGTTGCGCCCAAAAGACCATTAGAGTGTACCTACACAAAAGGTGCAGCAAATGTAGCATGAGTACGCAAATCAACGCGTACCAAATAAGTATCTAGCCTAACCCCAGAGAAGTAATGATGAGGGGTCGACATCAACATTTACTATTGGTCCAATTAGACAGGTACAATAGAAGTAAACAGGTGTGAGACAGAGTAAATAAGCAAAATAACAAGTACAATACGTGGTACAATCCTCTTCTCAGCAATAACTCAAACTCTCATCAAGTAGCTGCCTCCCCAATCGGAGTATATATACAATGGACCGTACTAGATAGTTCGTCACAATTCAATCAGGAAAAACTCACAGATATGCAAGCTTCTTGCCAATTATTATGCACGACTTCATAAGAGTATTTTATAGAAATGCCGAGGCGAATGGCCCGATCCATCATAACATTTCTGAACCATATATACATCCATTTTATTGCGGAGGAGTACGTCCCGCTCCCATGAGAGTGTGGTACATAATTCTGCCGAGGCGTACGACCCGATCCATCATAGTGTGTGTACTGCCGAGGGGTCGAACGACACGAACCATATATGTATCTATCCTGCCGAGGCAAACAACCCGATCCCATTAGAATAAGAAGCTTTGTCGGGTCCTCGACCCCACTCACGAATGGTCGTGTGAGTTATAGATTTTGAGAGACGTTTCGATGAGAATGCATAATGCGGGAGAATTTCGTAAGGAGAGTATAATTAATCCACGGCTATCATGAAGCCCGTCAAATCTCTACAATAGTAAGTCTATCACTCTACACCAAGTCTAGTCTCAAGTCATAATTTAAAATAAACGAATTTAATAGGAAAGAGACAATTCAAATAATACGGTTATAGGATAGTGTGAACCTAAGTCTACCCGAACATAACATGAATCTAGCTACGCATGGACACTCATCACCTTGTGCGTACGTGTACCAAAATTCTAACCTGTCTTGATGGTGCCTATCTCAGTACTAGGCAAGCGGACAACATCAATAACCCACGATTTCCTTTAAGTTTGAAAACATAATGTTTAATACAATACCAATAATCTAGCAAATTCCGAATATAACACTCCCAAAACCTGGTGTCACTGAGTACATGAGAATCTATACATTACAAGTTTGAGAAAATAATCCAGTCTTTAATAAGAATCTGAGTCCAAATACAATAACAAAAGGATAGAGAAGGAGAAACAAGGTCTGCGAAACATGGCAGCTGCCTCGGAATCTCCGGAAAATTGACCGTGCGAAAGAATCAACACCCACTGTATCCGGGATCACCTAGATCTGCACACGAAGTGCAGGGTGTAGTATGAGTACAACCAACTCAGTAAGTTACAATAATAAATAAAGAACTGAAAGTAGTGACGAGCTTCTTAGCTAAGTCCAAATACAATACTTTCCAATATAAAAGAGTAGGCATACTCTCAAGTTCAACATTTAAGATTTTACTTAAATTTAATATCAAGTTTGACCGAAACAAAAAATAATGTTTTTTCGAAATTTCCAAAATAGTGATATATGATAGCTGAAATGCAGCAAATAATGAAATCAATGCATCCTCTCAGAGTAACAGTCACTCAGTCGTCCCATTCACGCCAACCTCACAGTCACTCTTTCCTCACAGTCACTCATCACTCGGCACTCGACACTCGCACTCAGTAGGTACCTGCGCTCACTGGGGGTGTGTACAGACTCTAGAGAGGCTCCTTCAGCCCAAGCGCTATATCAAGCCAATCATGGCATAAATCCATAAACATGCTGCGGCGTGCAACCCGATCCATAAATATCCTCACAATTAGGCCCTCGACCTAACTCGGTCATCAACCTCTTCAGTCTCTCGGGCTCTCAGAAATCATGATAAGCAACCCAAAAATAGTGATATGTGCATCAATAATAAATAAGAGAGACTGGGGTATGATATAAAATGAACAAACATGACTGAGTGAAAAATTACAATTTGAACATATTATTCGACCACAAAAATGACACCAATGGGTACCGACAATAACAACATATGCCTAAGCATGATTTTTAATACGAGTCTCAGCTCAATTTTCTCTAACACGTAGAGAATATACAGTCCCATGGAATTTGACCAAGTCACAATTCCTAAGGTGCACGCCTACACACCCGTCACCTAGCATGTGCGTCACCTCAAAACCAATCACATAACACATAATCCGGGGTTTCACACCCTCAGGACCAAAGTTTGAACGGTTACTTACCTCAAACCGTGTAATTCTTTATTCCACTATGCCCTTGTCCCGAGAATTAGTCTCTGAAAGCCTCGTATCTAGCCACAATTAATTCGATTCAGTCAATACTAATTGTTGTAATTAATTCCATAAGAAAATACTAATTTTCCAATAAAAATCTGAAATTCACTCAAAAATCGCCCGTGGGGGCCGTGTCTCAGAACCCGACAAAATTTACAAAACATGAACATCCATCCAACCACGAGTTCAATCATACAAATTTCACCAAATTCCGACATCAACTCGACCCTCAAATCGTCAATTAAATTCTTTGAAGATTTCTACCATTTTCAACCCAATCTTTACCTATTTGAACTCAATAATCTTTCCATAAACCTTATTGGTATGTGTATGTATAAATAATACTCTAACACTCAAGAATTATACTTTTAATTACCCATCTTTACTCCAAACCCAAAATTGAAGAATTGGAGAAAGAAATTCTTACCTCTTTGAAGCCCTAGCAAGATCCTTGTGAAATCTTCAAACCTTAAACAAGAATTGATGGATAAATGACTAAGTCTTCACTTTCTCTCTCTAAAATTCTCTCACCTCTCTCTAAAATTTCAGATTTTGGCTAAACAATGAGCTTCAAGGGCTATAAATCGAAGTTGGGTCGGGTAAAAAATTAGAAAGAATGGAAGCTCCGACGCAGTGATGCGATCGCATATGCGGTCCGCATACCAACCGCATAATTTGACCTCCAAATCTAGGCGTGACTTACCCGGTCTGCGGTCATTGCGCATAATGCACCGCAAAATAGATCTGCGGTCGCATAGTGCACCGTAGATTTTCCTCAATACTTGCCCCTCTCCTGATCCACTCTGCGACCATTTTGCGGTCCACAGAGTTATTTTGCGACCGCATAATGGTCGCAGAAATGACCCTTTTTCCAGCAAAATTTTCCTTACACATCGGTGCATTGTTCAACCCAAAAAGTCCGAGCCGCGGCACTACAAAACCTTAATTTCCTTAGAAAAGTTTCTCCGGGGTCGTTACATATAAGTCAACATCCGGTCAACCTTTTCAACTTAAATTCTAAACCTTGGAACTAAGTTTTCCAAATCTTTCCAAAACCTCACCGGGCCCGAACCAATTACCCCGGCAATCCAAGTAACAACCGTAAATCACAATTTGAGTAGTAAATGGGGGAATGGTTTGCAATAGTCAAAACGATCGGCCGGGTCGTTACAGTACGTAGCCCCCACAATAAGTAACACACAACAAATACATCTCCTAAGGTTTGTTTCCCTCTCACAGAGTTAGACAGGAGACTTATGTCGCTCTGAAGTTCCATAACCGGCTCCAACGCCTCTCTAATACCCCAAACCGATGTCTGTCGATCCAAACTATTCAAACAAATGTGAAAACCAATCAAAAGATACTCTAATAACCATAATTAATCAATTTAAACAAATTCCCAACTCCACTCGAAAAGTTTATAAAATCAGCCCTTGGGCCCACATGTCCGGGTTCCGAAACTTTTCAAAGATAAAATTTACCCATAACACCACGAGCTAAAATATCTAATTTATTCCAAATTCCATGTCCAAATTCGTGATCAAATTCCAAAAATACCAAATTTTAGGTTTTCTACCAAAAACCCCACAGTTTCTACTAATTTTCATGTTTAAATCCTTATACAAATCATGTATTTAACTTGTAATAAGTGGGAATCACTTACCTTGTATTGCTTGATGAAAATATCCCCCTGAAGCTCTCCAAAATCGCCCCAACCAAGTGAAGATGAGAGAAAATGGGCCAAAACTCTCGTTTTAAAGAAGCCTCACTGCCCAACACAAAATTCGCTTCTGCGGCCACAATAGCCGCTTCTGCGGCGCCGCATTTGTGGTCCTCCCTTTGCATCTACTGAGGCCACTAAGCTGCTCAACCGCTTATGCAGTTAGGTCACCGCTTCTGCGGGCTCGCATCTGCGCTAACTAACCTGCTTTTGCGGACCAGCCTCATCACCCCTGCTTCCGCTTCTGTGACCCTCCAGGCGATGGTGCGAGTCCGCACTTGTGGAATTCCTGCCGCATCTGTGCTCCACAATCCCTAGTCTATTTCTCTGCATCTGTGCAACACATCCCACACCTGCGATCATAGCTCTGCAGGTGCGCTTACACGAGCAGAGCCCAGCCTTCAGCAAATCTCACAACTTTAACTTTTGATCCATTAACGATACAGAATCAACCCGAGACCCCCGGGACCTCGACCAAATATACCAACCAGTCCTAAAACACAATACGAACTTAGTCGAGCCTTCAAATCACATCAAACAATTCCAAAACCAAGAATCGCACCCCAATTCAAGCTTAATGAACTTTAGAACTTCAAACTTCTACATTAGACACCGAAACATATCAAATCAAGTCTGATTGACCTCAAATTTTGCGCACAAGTCATAATTGACATAACGAAGGTACTGCGGGGCTCAGAATCCCAAACGGACATTGATAACATAAAAATCAACTTCAAGTCTAACTTAAGAATTTCTTAAACTTTTAAAATACCAACCTTCCATATTAAGCGTCGAAACGCTCCCGGGTGATCCGCTACTCAACCCGAACATACGCCCAAGTCCGAAATCATCATACAAACCTATTGGAGCCTTCAAATCCCGATTCCGAGGTCGTTTACTCAAAAATCATGCCTTAGTCAATTCTTCCAACTTAAAGCTCCCAAAATTAAAATTTTCTTTCCAAATTCATCCCGACCTTCCCGAAATTCAATTCCAACCACCCGTACAAGTCATAATACCTGAAGTGAAGCTGATCAAGGCCTCAAACCACCGAATGATGCGCTAGAGCTCAAAACAACCGGTCGGGTCGTTACATTTTTCCCCACTTAAACATACGTTCGTCCTCGAACACGCTAAGGACTGCTCCAGAGTTTTCCAAAATCACTATTTAACACCTCGTGCACCTACCCGTGCCACCACAACCCATTTGAACACAATAGCTCGAGTCAGAGTGAAGATCCTCCCTTTTTCAGCCAATAAACCTTTGGACCAAATTCCAACCTCCGAATTTCTCTACAGGTCCTGTTTCTAACATACGAACACTGTATCAATTACCACAGACTGTACCAAGACATGACCATGCATCTATGCTAAAATCACACCATGCACTACATAAGTCGGTTACCCAAAATAACATCCTCCGACTACAATAGCTTAAAATTTCATGAATCTGATGCCTACAATACATCCCATGACACATAAATATTGTTCCGAATCTCGCAATACTGCCACGACGAAAAGACATGTAGAAACTCATAACCACCTATCGAATCAATAATTCACGGAGTCTCTCCTCTGGACAAGAACCATTACCTCATTCTAAACTAAATAACAATATTTTCTCTTTAATATACCCCTCATAACGACGATCGCACTGATCCCAGGTCCAATAACCTCGTCTCACCCAGTATAAGATGCTCAGGAAATAAGTCATCTCAAATACTGCTAAAAATCTCATATGACGCCAACAATGAGCCAGCAAGCTACAAACTCGAATGCGCTATATAAGGAAAAACGAACTATGGAAAAGGAACTATCCAGCCCGTGTAACAAGTACGATGGTTGAAAAGACGTTATGAACCCTTCCTAGAGAATGAGAAGCAAAATACGTAGGAATAGATATAGAGAACCGTACTCAGCATATCACTGTTGCGGCATGCAACCCGATTCAGACATGATACCATTGCGACATGCAACCTGATCCAGACAACGTACCCATGACGGCGTATAACCCGATCCACACATAACAATAAATAAGGAAATGCCCACCAAGCCATAATGCTTATACCTAAGAAATAACGAATATCGACCACAAGCACGCCAAGTGCCAAAAATACAACTATCGGGAGACGGATAGCATAATATGCCACAAAACCCAATCACGACTAAGGTGCGATAAATGACCTTCATCTCAAGAGCCATCCTGCTCATCTGACACCACAACCTACACGGGACCTCAACACACGTGCGAATAATCAAGCTAGCTAAATTCGGCATAACCCCCCACAGTTCACAACCAAAGGAATAGAGCGCCTTCCAGGCATAAACCCTCACATTAACGATAGTACCAAAAATCTCCGTACTTGGTTTTGATCTTAAACCATTAAGTGACTAGCATGTCACACTCATACAATTTCCCCGTGGGTATGCTCCCACGACCTTCCGCTCAGGTAGCCAAGTTCGCACATCCATACCCCCAACTGCACTAATTCTGTAAAGTGAATCACAATCCACAAATTAATACACAATGCCTCTTCCACAGAACACCATTCTCATGCGACACTAAGATAACGCTAGCTCACCCTAAACATCTAGATACTTTCCTACTCATCCGAGCTCGTGACATTATTATCAACACCGAATGCCAACCTTGATCCTCAACATTCAATTTCCCATGATGCTCGCTGCACCCATCATGCCGCTACGTGAGAATACACAAATTCATCATAATCCCTGAACTACCAGTAGAATAACATTTCATTGTCTAGAAACCTTTCACTTAGCTCATTTCCGAAGAAACAATGCAACACACAACTGAATTCCCAAACCGTAGAAAATAAAAACCTGAAGTCGTGATCTAGACCGTTGTGACTCTTCCTGAATCTATTTACAGACCAAGGCCATTTGGATCAATTGCCTCCCAAATCAATCAAGTTATGGTGGTTGTCAAGCCCGTACGTACAACCGCAAACCACATGTATGACTTCACACACCGAAGGGGCTGTTCATTGCCATAATCATGCTAATCCAAGCATTACTAATGTCATGACCCAATTTCTCCTATAGGCCGTGATGGCGCCCAACGTTACCGCTAGGCAAGACAACCGTGAACTAACCGTGTGATTGTGTCTTTTAACAATTTAGAAATAGTTGATTCTTAATTATTGAATAAATAAGATGTGAAAATTTAATAAAATGAGAGATAACCAATTTTAAGAGCAAATGAAATGAAGTAAATAACCAAAAATCATCAAGTGTCTATGAGCATGATCTCCAAGACCAGGTGTCACAAGTGTATGAGCTACTAGTAGAATATACAAAAATACTACACTATTGTCTGAAGTGAAATAGACAGAAAGTAAAAGAAAATGAAAGACCTCGGGTGCTGCAGAACAGGCTCAAAAGGCAGCTCACCGCAAAGTCTCGTGGAATCAAGGATGCGCACCGGCATGATATTCGGATGCACCTGCCTCATATCCTACACGATCAGTCCAGAAGTGTAGCGTGAGTACATAAACAATATGTACCCAGTAAGTATCTAGTCTAACCTCAAAAAAGTAGTGACAATTTCGACACTTACTATGGGCTAATAATAAAATACTGAGATTTATAATTAAGCATGGGCTACATAAATGAAGCTGAAAACTCAACAACAAGAAATAGTGGATAAATCGTTCGCTAATAGTAAACCCCAATTCAATTTTCATCCTTTAACAATTCAACCACTCAAGCCAATGAAACAATATCAAATATAATTAGGCTCCAAGTATTATTACACACGAATTATTCTGAGGTCGTACGCCCGATCCAAAATATAAACATATATATATTGTGCATTGCCGAGAGTCGAACGGAACGAACCATAGATGCATCTATTCTACCGCCGAGACATTCGGCCTGTTCCACAAGAAGAGAAATACTTTATAAACAACCGATTAAAAGATTATTAAGAGGCTAATATTCAAGGAAGCGCAAATCCTTATTAACGGCCAAGTAACCCGTCCAGAACTCAAGTAAATGAAATTTTACCTTTTACAATTCCTTTATCAAGTTCACATATGACTTAAGCACTTAAATTAACAAGTAAGATGCAAACATCACAAGTATAACATGATTTGGGACCTAAACTACCCGGACATAAGCATAATTAGTAGCTACGCACGGACTCTCATCATCTCATGCGTACGTAGCCCCCACAAATGGAAGCACATATTAATTCAATTCACCTATGGGGTTAATTCCCTCTTACAAGGTTAGAAAAGAGACTTACCTCGTCTCAAAGCTTACTTTCCGGCCCACAACTATGCTTTAAACCGTCAGCTCAATGCCAAATGACTCGAAACTTGTCAAATATTATATAAAATAATCAATACATGCTTAAAAGCTCATATTCTAACTATTAAAGTGATTACCCAATCCCAATTGAAGAATTCCTAAAATTCATCCAGGGGCCCACGTACCCGGATTTCGGAAATGTTTGAAGAAATTTGTTACCCATAACCTCACAAACTCAAATAAATAATTTTTACTAAATTCCATAACCATTTTCGTGGTTAAATCCCATTTTTATAAAAAATCTAGGTTTTTCTTCTAAGCCTATGATTTCACAATTTTATATGTTACATCTACCTATAATCTATGTATTTAACTCACATTGTGTAGAAATTACTTACCTCAAAGTGTTAGGTGAAAACCCCTCTCTAAGAGCTCCAAAAATCGCCCAATGAATGAAATAAATGAGCTCAAAATGCCTAAGTCCCGTCTTAAATGAGGTTCTGCCTTCTGCGATTTTCACACCTGCGGAGGGTTGGCCGCTTCTGCGGCTCCGCATATGTGGAAAAGTCATCGCAGATGCAGCCCTTGGCCAGTGGCCTACTTTCGCTTCTGTGGACCTCTGGCCCGCTTTTGCGGGTCCGCTCCTGCAATTCACATGCCGCACCTGCGGCTTAGGCTGCTCCTGCGCTTTCATCTATCGTACTTGTGCGTTTGCCGGTGCGCACGCCCACCCGCATCTGCAGTTCTTTGGCTGCTCTTCCTGGGACACTTTTGTGGATTCTTGATCGCTTTAGTGAGCTCGCACTTGCGGCTAGCCCTCCGCATGTGCAATTACCCCAGAAGCCTGGTGCTTCAGTTGATGCCCCTAAGTCCAAACTTGGTCCGTGTCTAGTTCGATTGACACCTGGGGTCCCCGAGGCCCCGCCCAAACATACTAACAAGTTTGAAATCATAAAACGGGCTCGCTCGCACCCTAGGAATGCATAAAACAACAACAAAATTAAGAATCACACCCCAAACCAAATTGAATCAACTTATGAACTTCAAGTTCTTCCAACGTACTCTGAACGCGCCAAAACATAGTTAGACTATTCGGAACGACACCAAATTTTGCGTACATGTCTTAAATCACCGTACGGAATTATTCCCAAGCACGTAATACCAATTGGACCTCAATAACACCAAATCCTACTTCAAACAATATTTAAAGAACTCTAAAACCTTCAGTGTGCCAACTTTCGATATTAAGCGCCGAAACGCTCCCGGGTCATCCAAACCCCGATACAAATATACGCGCAAGTCCAGAATCACCATACAAACCTATTGGGACCGTCAAATCCCGATTCCGAGGTCATTTACTAAGAATGTTGACCAAAGTCAAACTTAGCCCTTTTTGCCAACCTTAAGGAACCAGTGTTCCGATTTCAACCCGAACCCTTCCAAATCATGAACTAACCATCTCCGCAAGTCATAAAATAGTAAAAGCACATGCGCAGAGTCTTATTTAGGGGAACGGGGTTCTAGAAAGCAAAATGACCCATCGGCTCGTTACATTCTCTACCTCTGAAACAAATGTTCATCCTCGAACGGGTCTAGAATCATACATGGAGTACTGAATAAGTGTGGATATTTGCTCCGCACGTCCTCCTCAGTCTCCCAAGTCACCTCCTCGACTGGTTGGCCCATCCACTGAATTTTACCGTAGAAATCGTCTTGGACCTCAACTGGAGAACTTGTCTATCAACAATGGCAACTGACTCCTCCTCATAACCCAGGCTCTCATCTAGCTAAACAGTGCTGAAGTATAACACATGTGACCTGTCGGCATGATACCTCCAGAGCATACACACGTGGAAAACCGGATGGACTCTCGATAGGATGGGAGGCAAGCTCATAAGCAACCTCCCCAACTCGTCTCAACACCTCTAATGGACCTATAAACCTTGGGCTCAACTTGCCCTTCTTCCCGAACCTCATGATCCCCTTCATTGGCGAGACTTTCAAGGGTACCTTCTCGCCCGCCATAAATGACAAATCATGTGCCTTCTGTTCCCCGTAACTCTTCTGTCTGGACTGTACTGTGCGAAGTCGCTCCCGAATCAACTTTACCTTTTCCAAGGCATCCTTTACCAAATCAGTACCATATACCTTGGCCTCGCCGAGCTCAAACCATCTGATGGATGAACGACATCGCCGACCATATAAAGCCTCAAATGGAGCCATCTCGATGCTAGACTGATAACTGTTATTGTAAGCAAACTCGGCCAAAGGCAAGAATCGATCCCACTGCACTCCAAAGTCAATCACGCGTTCTCTGAGCATATCCTCCAGGATCTGAACTGTCTGCTTCTACTGCCCATCAGTCTGTGGATGAAAGGTGTTGTTGAGCTCTACATGGGTCCCCAACTCACTTTGTACTGCTCTCTAGAAATGTGAAGAAAACTAAGGGCCTCTATCTGACATGATGGAAACAGGCATCCCATGCAACCGAACTATCACCTGAATATAAACCTAAGCCAACTTCTCTGAAGTATACGTGGTCACAACCGGAATTAAGTGTGCCGACTTGGTCAACCTATCGATAATGACCCAAACTGTATCAAACTTCTCAAGGTCCGCGGCAACCCCACTACGAAGTCCATAGTAATGTGCTCCAATTTCCACTAAGGTATAGTCATCTGCTGGAGTAGGCTACCTCGCCTATGGTGCTCATACTTAACCAACTGGAAATTTAGACACCTCGCAACATACTCAACTATGTCCTTCTTCATCCGCCGCCACCAATAATGCTGCATCATGTTGTGATACATCTTCGTAGCACCTGGATGAATAGAATACCGAGAACTATGTGCCTCCTCTATAATTTTGTCCCTCAAGCTATCGACATTAGGAACACATAGGTGACCCTGGAGTCGCAGAACACCATCCTCGCTGATAGTAACCTCCTTGGAACCACCCTGTAGTACCGTCTCTCTGAGAACCAACAAGTGCGGATCATCAAACTGACGAGCCTTAATCTGCTCCAATAGTGAAGACTGGGCAACGATGCACGCAAGCACTTGGCTGGGCTATGAAATATCCAACCTCACAAGTTTGTTAGCCAAGGACTAAATGTCCAAAGCTAATGGCCTCTCCTCTGCTGAAATGAATGCCAAGCTACCCATACTCTCCGCCTTTCTGCTCAAGGCATCTACAATTACATTCGCCTTGCCCAGATGGTAAAGAATGGTAATATCATAGTCCTTTAGTAACTCAAGCCACCTGCGCTGCCTCAAATTGAGATCCCTTTGTTTGAACAAATGCTGCAAGCTACGATGATCATTGTAAACCTCACAAGACACCCCATACAGATAATGCCTCCAGATTTTAAGAGCATGAACAATCGAGGCCAATTCTAAATCATGTACATGATAATTCTTCTCATCGGGTTCAGCTGACGTTAAGCATATGTAATAACTCGCCCCTCCTGCATCAATACACAACCCAAACAAATGCGTGAAGCATCGAAATACACAGTATACATCCCCAAACTAGAAGGCAACACTAACACCGGTGCTGAAGTAAAAGCTGTCTTGAGCTTCTGAAAGCTTGCCTCACAATCATCGGACCAGCGGAACGGAGCACCCTTCTCGGTCAATCTAGTCAAAGGTGTTGCAATATATGAAAAGCCCTTGACTAACCGATGATAATAACATGCTAACCCCAAGAATCTCATGATCTCAGTCGCCGTGGTTGGACAAGGCCAACTCTGAACTGCCTCGATCTTCTTGGGATCCACCTTAATACCCTCGCCTGATACAACATGCCTTAAGAATGCCACAGAATCTAACCAGAACTCACACTTGGAGAACTTAGCATATAGTTTCTGTTCTCGCAATGTCTGAAGCACCACTCTCAAATGTTGCTCGTACTCTTCCATGCTACGGGAGTAGATCAGGATGTCATCAATGAAGACAATGACAAACGAATCAATGTACGGTATGAACACCCTATTCATCAAATCCATAAATACCGCCGGGGCGTTAAGCAGACCGAAGGACATCACTAGAAATGCATAATGGTCATATCTAGTCTGGAAAGCAGTCTTCAGAATATCTGAATCCCGAATCTTCAACCGATGGTACCCCGATCTTAAATAGATCTTAAAGAACACCCTGGCACCCTGCAACTGGTCGAACAAATCATCAATACGCGGTAATGTGTATTTGTTCTTAATGGTAATTTTGTTCAACTGGTAATAATCAATGCATATCTACATAGTCCCATCTTTTTTCTTCACAAATAACACTGGTGCAGCCCAAGGCGAGCCGTGCGATACGGTGGGATAGATATAGGCTGGGTACCTGGAGCCAAATAAATACAGAAATCGATATCACGATCTGGTGGCATGTCTGGAAAATCAGAAGGGAACACATCGGAGAACTCCCGGACTACGAGCACTGAATCAATTATCGGAGCCTCCGCAGTAGTATCCCGAACATGATCTAGATAATCCAAACAACCGTTCTCGACCATGTGTCGAGCCTTCAGAAAAGAGATAAACCGACTAGATGCACTGACAGAAGAACCCTTCCACTCCAATCTAGGCAACTTTGGTATTGCCAAGGTAACTGTATTGGCATGGCAATCAAGGATGGCATGATATGGAGATAACCAGTCCATGCCCAGGATGACCTCAAAGTCGGTCATATCAAGAAAAAGAAGATCCTCTCTAGTCTCATAACCATAAAATGTGACAACACAGGACCGATAGATCCGATCCACAACAACAGAAGCGCCCACTAGAGTGGACACATAAACAGGAGTACCCAAGGACTCACGAGGAACATCCAGGAAATGAGCAAACAAAGATGACACATACAAATAGGCAGATCCTGGATCAAATAATACTGAAGCATCCCTACCGCAAACAGAAATAATACCTGTGATCACGGCATCTGAGGTCACTGCATCTGGTCTGGCCGAAAAAGCATAGAACCTAGCTGTAGCGCTGACTGTCCGGCCTCCACCTGTCTGGCCCCCACCTCTAGGACGACCCCTACACACCTGCCCTCTGCCTCTGGGTGGCCAGACGGCTGATGCGGCTATTGGTACTGTAATCATAGGCTGAGAACCCTGCTGCACCGCCTTGCTTCGAAGCCTGGGGCAGAGTCTTCGCACGTGGCTGAGATCCCCACACACGAAATAACCTCTCAGTACGGTGTCCTGCTAACGTGAAGTCCAACTCTGATGGCCTGAATACCTACTGGAGGAACCCTGAATAACTGGTGGGCGGTAGGAACTCTCTGGCATGGCACTGGAATAAGGTTGCACTGGAGTACCCCGAGGAGGCAGTGGTGCTGGATATGTGGGCCGGCTAGGCTGGCCTCTCCCAAACTGACCCCTGCCCCGAGACGGGGCACCACTGAACCCTCCAAAATCACGAAACCGCTTATCCCGTGGCATCTGCTCTCGGCCCCACTAACGATAACCCTGAATCCTCTGAGCTATCTCCACAACTAGCTGGTAGGAAGTCTCTATCTCAACCTCCCGGGCCATAGTGGCCTTAATACCTGAGTGCAACCTCGCAACGAACCTCCACACTCTCTCTGCCTCAGTAGGAAGTATCATAAGTGTATGATGAGATAACTCAGAGAATTTTGCCTTATAAACGGTCACTAATATCTGACCCTGCTGGAGCTGCTCAAACGGAAATCGCAACTCTTCCCTCTGGGATGGTGGAATATACCTATCCAGAAGGTACGCGTGAACTGGTCCCAAGTCATAGGAGGAGAACCCGCTGGCCTGCCAAGAAGACAAGACTGCCACCATCTACGGGATTTACCCTCCAGCTGGAAAGTAGTGAAATCCACCTCGTGGGACTCTAATATACTCATGTTGTGCAGTTTGTCCCTGCACCGTTCAATGAAGTCCTGGGGATCCTCATGTCGCTCACCTCCGAAGACAGAAGGGTGTAGCCTCGTCTATATTTCCAATAGCTTCTACGGCTCGCCGGCCACAGTTGGTCTGGGCTTAAGTATGGCTGCTGCCACTAGCCCGGCTCCGCCTACGGGTAGTGTGCTCGGGGTCTGATATACAGTAGTTGCATGCCCAGGAGCCTGAGCAGTAGGGGTCTGTGCTCCCCTCCTGCCTGAGATATGGCTGGGTCTGTTGGAAATAAACCAACCTGAGTCATAGTGTCCATGAACCGTAGCATACGGCCTATGACCTCCTGGAAGCCCGATGCTGACATGATATCTATCAGGGCTGGCTCTGCTGCATGCACTTTGCCCTGTTCCTCAATAATGGGATCCTTTACTGGATCCGCTGGTGGCATGGCTGGAGTAACTCTGGGACTTCCTCATCCTCTACCACGGGCTGGAGCCCTTCTTCAGCCTATGCCTCGACCCTTAGCAACAGGGGAATAGCTCCTCCGGGGTCTGGAACATCTGTTGTGCGTGTTCTCAGTATCTGTGAGAGAATAAGAGAAGGATACTTAGTATAACATCAACTCCACGATAGGAGATGAAGAAAGAGTAGTTTCCTAACACCCTATAGCCTCTCGAATATAAGTACGTATGTCTCCGTACCGATCCGCAAAACTCTATTAGGCCTGCTCATAACTTGTGAGACCTACGCGAACATAGTACTCTGATACCATATTGTCACGATCCAATTTCTCCTATAGTCCGTAATGGCGCCTAACGTTACCGCTAGGCAAGCCAACCGTTAACTACCGTGTGATTGTGTCTTTTAATAGTTTAGAAATAGTTGATTCTTAATTATTGAATAAATAAGATGTGAAAATTTAATAAAATGAGAGATAACCAATTTTAAGAGCAAATAAAATGAAGTAAATAACCAAAAATCATCAAGCGTCTACTAGCATGATCTCTAAGACCAGGTGTCACAAGTGTATGAGCTACTAGTAGAATATACA
>AWOL01S0133504.1:5638-19072 GCA_000715115.1 Nicotiana otophora
TGTAATAATTTGGAAATTATAAATGAAGTTGCTAATGGAAATGAAATGGGAGTTGCTAATGAAATCTTTTCAATGTTTGATTAATGGAGTACAACTTCTCTTTGTTCATGGATGAGTTTGTGTAGAAAATAATCTAACAAGCTTGCTCGGCCGGGTTTATTCGGTTGAGCGCCGGTCGTGCTCCTCGATTTCGAGGCGTGACATGTTGATTGTTGATTGTTGATTAAGGGTGTTATTTATCTTATGGGTGATTAAGAATGATATTGATTATAAAAATTTGAGATTTTAGAATTATGTAGGAGCAAGGGGATGGGTTTTTGGGTGTAGAAACACCATTAATAGAGGCTATGATGCTTTATGCCAACCAAGTGTTTGATAAAATATCTAAGTGACTAAAACATGAGAATTATTGCTATTATTGGTTCCTCTTGATTTATATTTCCACAATGTATTGTTGAAAGAGGCAACGAACATTGTGATACGCTTAAAAAGGCCAAAGTACAGGTATGTGAGGCAAAGTGTCTATGTTTGTGAATGTTTATGAATCTCCCTTCGTCTCATTCTTTATGACTATTACGAATTGCATCATAAAGTAATTATACCTCAATTCTTCGAGTAGTAGTAGAACGTTTGTTCCCTAGATAACAATTATGAGCCTCAATGTTAACATATCAATTTATTATGAAAACATGTCTCAGTCTAGTTCTATTAGACATTTCAGTATTATGTAACTCAATATGATTTAGTATTTCACTATCATATATTGTAGTATGATTCTCAGTTACTGATTTTAAAACCCTGAATGTTGAACACCTTTATTTGGGCATGAGGCCGCAATTTATGCTTTATGAATCCGTGGGTCTGAGGCTGTTGCTTATGCTTTATGCATCTTTGGGCCTGAGGACGCAGTTATGTATATGTATACTTGGGCCCGAGGCTGCAACTTGTGCACATGTATATTGAGAAGATGATAGAACAGGTTGTAGAGAAGTCTTCTCAAAATGCAGGACCCGTCAAAGCCTTGGAGCATAGGTTAGCAAGCTTGCAGTACGATATTTGTCCGTTGGGTACTTCTCTTCTCCATTTATTCCAGCAGCAGCAGAAATAGATGGTGTCTTTAAGAGAACAAATACACCACTTGAAAAGTGATCACTTTGTGCCGTAGAAACCCTGAAGTCCCCAAATCACTTCTCTTCCTCCCTTAAGTACATTCTCACCCCAAAGATATTCCCCTCCTCGGATTGATTATATATTTTCTAGCTTTTTCTCTCCCCAAAGAAAAAGCCATATAGCCTAGAGACACATGATAAGAAGAGGGAGATAGGAGAAAGCTCAAAAAATTCTAACTATGAGAACCTCATGATCTCTACCCTCCAAATACCAAGCCTCTATGTTGCTGAACCACAAAGTGATTTAGAAGAGGTAACATCTCAAGGGTCTGATACCCAACAAACAGAGCAGCTTACTTTTGTTTTTATCCAAGAAGTTCCAATAGAGGATAGTTCCCAGGCAAGTACTATTTACTCCCAATATTCTTCAGAAGAAGAACTTTCTCCCATTTTCAGGAATCAGCCCATGGATCTAGAGGTCTCCGAAGTTGAAGATGATTATTATGGGATGACTTATGAGTCAATTCCAGAAAGGAGATATGATTTGGCAACAACCACATAGGTAGGTACTGGTTTCCATACCTTTACCTTGGATAATATAAAAGTCTCAAGATTGCCCCAAAGAATCCAAGATTTCTACACTTTTATGTTGACCAAGAATTTGGCAGAGCGAGAAAATTACATAATTCTATCACAATTCACTTTTCACCATTAAGGTATTCTTCGAGACTGGTGGAATTCCCTTGGGTTGCGGGACAATAATGCTTTCCTTACTTCCCAAAATTTTACTTTTAACATTAGAATCTTGCATGAAGATTTCTTCGGCGATGCTGGCTAAAGGCATGCAAAACGTCGAAGACAACTTTTTTAAATGAAGTGTATGTCTTTGGAGAGAGATATTATTGACAATCATTTCCAGAAAAAAATGGCAAAAATCCTTTTTCGGCTGGGTGGGGATGTCAATCTAAAATAAGAATTTGTATCATCCCTACCAAAGATATTGGCTGGTCGAACCATGACATCATAGAAGATAAATACCAATCAATAACTGCTCCGAAAATTAGTTACATTAGGCAAACCATTTTTAATGCTCTTGATGATATATGTGCAAAAAGATCTACTCTAAAATAGACAATGAAGAATGATCCAACACGTGATAGAGCTTGCCCAGGTCGGACTTGATCATATTAAAGAATAATTTCTCATGTGAGGCGCCAANCAAACACCAATCAATAACTGCTCCGAATATTAGTTACATTAGGCAAACCATTTTTAATGCTCTTGATGATATATGTGAAAAAAGATCTACTCTAAAATAGACAATGAAGAATGATCCAATACGTGATAGAGCTTGCCCAGGTCGGACTTGATCATATTAAAGAATAATTTCTCATGCGAGGCGCCAAGAAAGAAGTTCCAAAGATTCAAGTTTCAAAAATTCTCAAGAGAGAGGTATGAAAGAGTCTACCATCACTTGGCTTGCTCAGGTCCCAGGTGAGTATAAATACCTTGTCAACTATAACTCTCGGGAATGGCCAAAATTTCCAGAGAAAATGCCAGGCCAATCACCCTAGTTGGGAAGATAACGAGGTAGCAGCCTTTTCCAACAATCCTGAAATACTAGAGTATAGCCCTTTTAGCGGCGGATATACCCATGATTTTGTACCTCTTGAACACTTCAGTAAATATGGTGCAGATAATTCCCCAAAAATCCCCAAAAAGAATATTGTTTTGCCCTAAGGATAAAAACCTCCATCTAGTGACATTGAAGCAACAATCAATTGTCAGTCTAAAATTTTTATTTCTCAAAATAGAATCTTGAACAACATTGATAGCACTGTTAAAAATATTTTACACACTCAGAATAAGATTCTTAGCGGTGTGGAAAATGAAAAAAAGGTCGAACAGGTTGTAGGAATGTCTTCCCAACATGCAGGACTCATCAAAGCCTTGGACCACATGTTAGTAAGATTGTAGTATGATAATTGTCTGTTGGGTATTTCTCTTTTCCATTTATTCAAGAAAGTGATGGTGTTTCTAAACAACTACACCTCTTGAAAAGTGATCACCTTGTGCCCATGAAACCAATATGTCCTCAGGTCACTTCCTTTCCTCCCTCAAGTACATTCTCAGCCCAAAGCTATCCCCCTCTTCAGCTAGATTATCCTTTTCCTATCTTTTCCTCTCCCTAAAGAAAAATCCATATAGCTGCTCATAATCAATTTTCTTTAACTCTTAGAGTACTCGAATTTGACATTGCAAAGTTAGTTTGAAAAAGAAAATGCACTTGCAGCCTAGAGACACTCGAAAAAGAATAGAGATGTAGTAGAAAGCTAAAANGATAGAGCTTGCCCAGGTCGGACTTGATCATATTAAAGAACAATTTCTCATGCGAGGCGCCAAGAAAGAAGTTCCAAAGATTCAAGTTTCAAAAATTCTCAAGAGAGAGGTATGAAAGAGTCTACCATCACTTGGCTTGCTCAGGTCCCAGGTGAGTATAAATACCTTGTCAACTATAACTCTCGGGAATGGCCAAAATTTCCAGAGAAAATGCCAGGCCAATCACCCTAGTTGGGAAGATAACGAGGTAGCAGCCTTTTCCAACAATCCTGAAATACTAGAGTATAGCCCTTTTAGCGGCGGATATACCCATGATTTTGTACCTCTTGAACACTTCAGTAAATATGGTGCAGATAATTCCCCAAAAATCCCCAAAAAGAATATTGTTTTGCCCTAAGGATAAAAACCTCCATCTAGTGACATTGAAGCAACAATCAATTGTCAGTCTAAAATTTTTATTTCTCAAAATAGAATCTTGAACAACATTGATAGCACTGTTAAAAATATTTTACACACTCAGAATAAGATTCTTAGCGGTGTGGAAAATGAAAAAAAGGTCGAACAGGTTGTAGGAATGTCTTCCCAACATGCAGGACTCATCAAAGCCTTGGACCACATGTTAGTAAGATTGTAGTATGATAATTGTCTGTTGGGTATTTCTCTTTTCCATTTATTCAAGAAAGTGATGGTGTTTCTAAACAACTACACCTCTTGAAAAGTGATCACCTTGTGCCCATGAAACCAATATGTCCTCAGGTCACTTCCTTTCCTCCCTCAAGTACATTCTCAGCCCAAAGCTATCCCCCTCTTCAGCTAGATTATCCTTTTCCTATCTTTTCCTCTCCCTAAAGAAAAATCCATATAGCTGCTCATAATCAATTTTCTTTAACTCTTAGAGTACTCGAATTTGACATTGCAAAGTTAGTTTGAAAAAGAAAATGCACTTGCAGCCTAGAGACACTCGAAAAAGAATAGAGATGTAGTAGAAAGCTTAAAAAAATGCTAACTATGAGAACCTCAAGATCTCTACCCTCCAAACCCCAAGCCCATATGTTGCCTAACCATAGAGAGATTTAGAAGAGGTAACATCTCAAGGGTTTTTATACCAAGAAAAAAGAGACGCTTACTGATGATTCGATCCAACAAGTTCCAATAGAGGATAGTTCCGAGGTAAGTACTAATTCCTCACAAGTTTCTTCAAAAGAGGAACTTTCCATTTTCATGAATCAACCCAGGGAGCCAGAGGTCTTCGAAGTTAACGATGGTCAAGATGGAAGGACTGATGAGCCCATTCCAGAAAGAAGATATGATTCCTCCGCAACTTAATAGATAAAGAATAATGATCCAACACTTGATAGATCTTGCCGCATGTCAGATTTAATCATCGGAATGAAAAACTGCTCGTGTGACGCACCAAGGAAGAAGTTCAAAAGATCCAGGTCACAAAAATTCTCAAGCGACAGGTTCGAATACTAAATACTTCAGAAGGAGAAGGCCAGGCAATGCAAGGAGAAATAGAGCATGTTTTATTTGAAATAAAATATGATATTTTGCGCGAAACTACCTACATTCCAAGCAGTCTATTAAAATTCTCCATGAAATTATAGATTACACATGCATTCATTTCAGTGAAGATGTCAATCTTGAATAAGTTTTCTCACTTGAAGAAAAGCCCACAGGATACTCTTTTCCATGGATGTTTATGAAGAATATGGAAATGATCATTACCAAATTTAAAAACCAAAGACAAAGGTGAAAGAAGAGATCCAAAGCATCACGGTGATCCCGCAAACAGAAATCAAAGACTATGCATCCATGTGGGACAAACAATCACATGCCATGACTTTCTTTGACTCGGAAGTAGCCTACTCACTCATTAATCATGCGGTCTTACAATATGAGTATTGGGTGCCATACTTCAATAATTTCAACATAAAATGACATGGAATATTTACCGTAACTAGCATTACCAAGCACCCGATCACCATTGAATTCTTCCTAGGACTGAAGTACATGAGCAAATTAATTGAGTCACATATCCCAGGTATGTATTTGATTATTGATTTTGATATTTATAGGGTTTAGCACGATAAATACCATATCAAAGACAATGTGATAGAATTCAAAAGTCAATTCAAGCCGTATTGTGTAGTCTGGAGATTGATCCAACTCACAAAAGAAGATCAAGTCAGGGAAATTGAAGCACAAATCACACAACACTCCCGTGTAAAATCTCACATTGAATGCTTAACAGAATATGACAATCATTATGGAAAAATGAAGAGTTCTTTATTAAGATACCTTTGAAGAAAAATGATAATATCAATCCTACACTGGCAAGTCACTTTGGTATGAATACAGACCACCTTCAGCTTGCAAAAAAAGAGTATCGGGAGCTAGTGGATTTTGATCTCATTCTGCCATTAAATTCACAATGGGTGTGCTAAGCATTTTATGTTAATAAAAAGCCAAGCAAACAAGAGATAAATTGAGATTGGTAATTAATTACCAACCACTCAATCATTTTCTTTTGGATGACAAGTTTTCCATCCCTAATAATCTCACCCTTTTGTCCCAACTTGTCTAAAAAAAATATTATTCTAAGTTTGGTCTCAAATCAGGCTTTTGGTAATTGGGAATCCACCGGATGATAGGGAAAAATTAGATTTTGTATTCCCGATCACCATTTTCTCAGTGGAAAGTCGTGCCTTTCAGTTTTAAAACTGCTCAATCTTTGTTTTAAAAGTCCACGATGAAAATATATCAGTCCATCCTTCACACATCATTTCTTTATATTGATGATATTTTACTATTCAGTGATACTTGGGAGGAGCATATAAATTTGCTCAATCATTTTGCATCTTTAATGTGAAAAGATGGCATCATCCTTTCAGCTTAAAAAAATAGTTTTTGAAAAAAAAGAGATTGATTTTTGGGCATGAATTATTCCCATGGAGAACACACCTCAGGTCCTCATATTTCTAAGGAACATCTCAAGTTCCCCGATATTGGGTTCACAACAAAGCAAAGACAGCAATGTTTGGGAATAATAAATTAAGTGAGAGATTTTATTTCTATTTTGATACATATATTTCTCCTTCTCACAAATATTTTGAAGCAAAATGCCTAGTCATGGGGCAAGCATCAAAACGATGCAGTGAGAAAATATAAAAGCGATGTCTCAAAGTGTCAGAATCATTGCGCATTTCCTCATATGGAAATCAAATATTGCACGAGCGTAATTTTATTTGACGAACAAAATGTTTAGAGAAAAATATATTGTTACGCTAGTGGAAGATTCAAGGATGCTGAACAATACTATCATTCCACGTTCAAGGAGATTCTTGCAGTTAAAAATGGAATTAAAAAGTTCAATTTTCTTCTAATTCAGTCACAATTTCTTATACAAATGGTTATGAAGGCTTTTCCGAGGATGCTCCACTTGAATCCAAAGGTCATTCCGAACATGCAAATTCTCGGATGGACTGAATGGTTTTGTCCATACAAGTTTCAGATCAAGCACTTGAAAGGGAAATATAATGTTTTAACTTATTTTCTTTGAAAGGAAGTGTGATGACCCAAAATATCATCTTTAATTTAAACATTCATTTATGTGTTATAAGACCTCAAAAATCACTATTCATCACTCCTCCACTTGCGTGCACAGTCCGAATAAGTTTTCGAAAAGTTTTATATGAAACATTGATTAAAATGTAAAACAGAGCTTGAAAACTCAACTGAGTTGACTTTGGACAACATTTTGAGAAAACGGAGTTGTATCAGTGTGTTGATAGCTCTGGTAGGTCCGTATCGTGATTTGGGACTTGGGTGTATGTCCGAAATGGAATTCGGAGGTCCCAGCTCAAATTATCGCTATTTAACAGAAACTAGAAATTTAAAGGCTAAAGATTTTAAAAGTTTGATCGCAAATTTTACTTTTTTATATCGGGGTCGGAATCTGATTCTGGAAATTTGAATAGGTCCGTTATGTCATTTATGACTTGTGTGAACAATTTGAGGTAAATCGGACTAGATTTGATAGGTTTCGACATCGAATGTAGAAGTTAAAAATTCTTAAGTTCCTTAAGCTTGAGTTGGGGTATGATTCGTGGTTTTAGAGTTGTTTGACGTGATTTTAGGTATCGACTAACTTCGTATGATGTTTTAGGACTTGTTGGTGAATTTGGTTGAGGTTTCGAGGGCCTCGGGTGGATTCCGGATGGTTAACGGATCAAAATTTGGACTAAAGGAAAATCTGATATATTGGCCTTCTGGTGTAATCGCACCTGCGGATTGTAGACCGCATATGCGAGCTCGAAGAAGGGAGTCATGCTGCACATAAGCGGCCCACACATCGCAGAAGCAGGAAAAGGGGGAATAGGCAGCCTTGTGCAAAAGCGAGTCCGCAGAAGCGAGCCAGCCCACAGAAGCGACCCCAATTTCCGCACAAGCGGACACACAAAAACGGTCAAGTATCTGCAGATGCGAAAAAGCCTGGACAGAACCCATAAAATTGGAAGTTAACCATTTTTACTCATTTTCGAGTTTTGAGTCTCGGATTTAAGCGATTTCAAAGGGATTTTTCACGACTTTGAATTGGGTAAGTGTTCTATAACCAAAGTTGATTATATTTCATAAATACATGTTTATATTCATCATTTATTTCATATTTTGATGGAAGAAATTAGAATTTTTATAAACCTTCCCAAAAAATGAAAAATATAAGATTTGAAGGTCCATTGGACATCATAATTTGATAATTTTGTATATGGTTAGACTCGTCTCAGAACGGGTGTTTGAATTTTGTATGTTTTTCTAAGGTTTGAGACGTGGGCCCACTGTTGATTTTTGAGATGAAAAATTAGTAAATTCCTATGGAATTAATTCCCACGATTTGTATTGAGTATATTGAATTGTTTCTTTACTAGATTTGAGGATTTCATACACGAATTCGTGAGGCAAATGTTTATTGGAATCTTTTATTTTGTTGCAAAGCGAGGTAACTGTTGTGGTTAACCTTGACTTGAGAGAGTAGGATTTATTTGTCTATTTGTTACGTGATTCAATATGTGAGTACAACGTATATGTGAGGTGACGAGTACTTATGCATTGTGGTTGAGGCAAAGCATGGTGGAGGATCTTATTTCATTTTGAATAATTTCTTATTTAATTAAGATATTCATGCTAAAGTTTATTATTTATTATTTGATCTTTATTCATGAAATTTTTATAGTTTTACTTATTGTTGAATATGGTGAGAAAGAGTGTAAAAGCACAAAGGGTGATGCCGTGCCATATTTATTATTTATACTATCATTGTCATGGTGAGAATGAGTGTAAAAGCACGAAGGGTGTTGCCGTGTCATTTTGGAGTGTAAAAGCACGAAGGGTGATGCCGTGCCATTTTCAGAGAGTGTAAACGCACGAAGGGTGATCCCGTGCCAAAAGAGAGTCAAAGCACAAAGGGTGATGTCATTCCAATTATTATTATTATTTATTTATCAGTTTATGGGAGGAATGAGAGTAAAAGCACAAAGGGTGCTGTCATGCCATTTTCATTTTATTGTTGATGATTTAATTGGCTGCTAAGTAATACCTCTCCTGCTGAAATTATTATATCATTCCCCTTCGCATGTCCCCTCCCAATTTATAAATTGTTATTTATCGTATTATTGTTGCTTCGTATTCGTATATACTTGTATAGGTTTTTACGTACGTGTCTTATCATAGCCTGGTCACTACTTCGTCGAGGTTAGGCTCGACACTTACGGAGTACATGGGGTCAGTTGTACTCATACTATACTCTGCACTTCTTGTGCAAATTTTGGAGTTGGTCACAGCGGCGTACCATCGACGTGCTCAGATTCAGCTACTCAGAGGAGATTTGAGGTATAACCGAACAACATTCGCCTAGCAAGTGAAAACTTAGGCGCCATCACGGTCCTAAAGGTGAAAAGTTTGGGTCATGGCAGGAAGGCGAATTTGCGAAAAGGTTTCTACAACAAAAGCACATGAAGAAGAATAAATCAGCAATTTAAATGTTCATGTTCTCACATGAGCCACTCCCAGGTTCTCCATCATTACATCACCCACTAGAGTGGTTTGATTTTTCAGATCCGTCCATCTTATTAGGGCGGAGAGTTTTTATGAACTCCAATATTTTTGAAACTAAGGATGTTCCATACTAGCACTTATGATTGTTTTTGTATCTCAACCATAAATACCACATCCTCATGGAATTCAAGTGCCATGATTTTTGAGACTTTGACACTCTTGAACCTTTCTTAATAATATTTGTATTGTGGTTCAAACCTCAAAGATATTGGGTTCATCATTTTCATTCTCGTTGAGTCAAAATGTTTATGTTCCACAGGCCATTTAGTGTGATCAAATGAACTATAAAGGTGATGCCTACGGTGTCCATTTGGTTGAATTATCCGATCATAATCCGAGAAATGAAAAAGGAGTATGTCGAAGCTCAGAGGAACATTTTTCAGCAAAATAAGTGTCTTTCATAGGAGACATGACCAAGAGACGAAAGAAGTTCGAGTTATTCTTCCACTCACCCCCATTGGAAAAATGTTAAGATATCCCTCAAGGGATACAAGGAAATGCTTGAAGACTCACCGGCAGAAATTTCTAAGATAAATTTAAATGGGGATACCGGTTCTTCGTCACAGAAGGAGGAAGGAAAAAGAGTAGGAATTATTGAAGAAACTCATCCGCATGCAAAGAGATATTTCACAAGTGGTGAAAAGCGAAGGATAGAAGGGTTAAACGACAAATATAGTGCATAATCATGAGTCAGGAAATAATTTGCATAAGTCTTCTAAACCTTTTTAGCCAACTTCCCGTCCATAATCCCCATTTTCCTAATCTATAGAACTGCACAAGTATCACCATTTTCAACTCTTAACCTCCTAGGTAAGTACCCATTTGAAAAAATAAAATTTTGCACACCTTATTTATCCTTTTCACCACTCTACCCCACAAGAAATTACCATGGAAAAACAAACAATCTACATAAGTTTTTCACCTTTTAGCAAGTTTAAACCACCAAACGTTACCATTAAAATACCAATATATATCAATAATGTTTCCTACCCATTTCAAGCCATAAAACTTCCCAAGTTCTATGCCATGAAAATACTATTCAAGGGTACATCATGTCATCAAAGAAAAGTCATCCATGTCAAGCCATAAATTTACCCAAATCTAATGGCATGAAAATACTATTCCTAGGTCCCTTTACAATCATCCATGTCTTGTCCAAACTAATTTCAACACCCAAGGCCATGAAATTATCTTTTCCAGCTCTTGATCATGCTTTTTATGTTTTGTCTCTTAGCCAAATAAGGATCTTACACTGTAAGGCTTTTATGTTTGTTGTACTCTTTTTCACCACTTGTACTGTGTAATTAAATAAGAGTAGTACATGAGGATATATCCTAGGTAAGTACTGATTCCTCCTAAAATTCTTCAGAAGAAGAACTTCCTCCCATTTTCATGAATCAACCCAAGGAACTAGAGTCTCCAAAGCTGACGATGATCAAGATGGGATGATTGATGAGCCCATTATACAAAGGATATATGATTCTACCATAACCAAACAGAAAATGAATAATAATTTAATCATAGGAAAAAATTATTTCTCATGCAAGACGCCAAGGAAGAAGTTCAGAAGATTCAGGTTTCCCAAATTCTCAAGCGACAAGTCTAGGTTCAGAAAGAAAACAAAATACTTTAGAAGGAGAAGGTCGGGCAATAAAAATAGAAATATAGCCTGTTTTATTTATAATAATGTAGGACATTTTGCGCGGAACTGCCCATAGTTCAAGCATTCTGTTAGACTTCTCTCTGAAATTACAGATTACACAAGCGTCCATTTTCGTGAGGATGACGATTTTGAATCAGTTGTTTCATAGGAAGATGAGCCCACATAAGAGATTCTCTTTTCCCTGTATGTTTATGAGGAATAAGGTGATGATCATTACCAAATTTCAGAACCAAAGCCAAAGGTGAAAGAAGAGATCTATAGTATCATAGTGATATCACAAACAACAATCAAAGTCTATGCATCTAAGTGGGACAAACCAACATATGGTAAGAGAACCATATCATCACGGTGATCCCGTAAGCAGAAATCAATCCAAGTAGGTCAAACCAACACATGTCATAACTTTTCTTTGATACAAGAGCAGTGTCCTCACTCATTATCCTATGATTGGTAATTAATTACCAACCACTAAATTAACTTCTTTTGGATGACACGTTTCTCATCCCAAATAAGCTCACCCTTTTCTCCCAACATGCCAAAGCAAAATATATTTCTAAGTTTTATCTCATATTAGCTTTTTGGCAATTAGGAATCCGCCCAGATGATAGGGAAAAAACTAGTTTTTGTATTCCCGGTCACCATTTTCAGTAGAAAGTCATACCTTTCAGTTAAAAATCTATTCCATATTTGTTTCAAAAGGCCATGACAAACATATTACAGCCCATCATCCATACATCACTTGTTTATATTAATAATATTTTACTATTCAATGATACTTGTGAAGAGCACATAAATTTTCTCAATCATTTTGCATCTTTAGTGGGAAATATGGCGTCTTTCTTTCAGCCAAAAATTAGTTTTTGGAAAAAAGAAGTTTGATTTTTTAGGCATGCATTTTCCCATGGAGAATATACCCAGTTCCTCATATTCCTGAGTAACTTCTCAAGTTACCCGATACTGGGTTCACAATAATGCAAATCCAGCAGTTTTTGGGAATAATAAATTATGTGAGAGATTTTGTTCCTAATTTCTTTACATATATTTCTCCTCTCCCAAAACTATTGAAGACAAATGCCCAGCCATGGGGCAAGGAACAAAATGATGAAGTGAAAAAAATAAAAGAGATGTCCCAAGTGTCAAATCTTTGCAGATTCCCTCCAATGGAAAGAAAATATTGCAGATAGATGCCAGTAATTTATTTTGGAGCGCATTTGTTTGACGAAGAAAATGGTCAGAGAAAAATATGTGGTTACGCCATTGGAAGATTCAAGGATGTCGAACAACACTATCATTCCACTTTCAAGGAGATTATAACGCTGAAAAATGGGATTAAAATGTTTAATTGTGTTCTAATTCACTCACAATTTCTTATAGAGATGGATATGAAGGTTTTTCCGAGGATGATCCAGTTGAATCCAAAAGTCATTCTGAATTAGCAAATTCTCTGATAGGCTCAATGGTTTCTCCATGCAAGTTTGAGCCCAAGCATATTAAAGGGAAATATAATGTTCTTACTGATTTCGTTTGAAGGCAAGGTGATTTTTTCAAAAGGTTTCTGCAACAAAAGCACACGAAGATGAATAAATCAACACTTCAAATGTTCATGTTCTCATATGAGACACACCCAGGTTCTCCATCATTACATCACCCGTCGAAGTTGTTTGATTTTTTAGATCCTATTGTTCCTTCCATCTTATTAGGGCAAAAAGATTTTATGAACTCCAGGTTTTTTGAAACTAAGGAGGTTCCATACTGGCACCTTTTGGTTATAATCCGGAATATTCACTATGCCATGTGTTCATAGCATAGGCCAAAAAGTTTCCAAAGGATCTCTGATGGTTCAATTGGTATCTCTGCCATCATTACCACAATCTCATGGAATTCAAGTGCCGTGATTTTCAAGACTTTGACAATCTCGAACCTTTCCTAAAAATATTTCTGTTATGGTTCAAACCTCAAAAATATTAGGTTCATCAATTTCATTCTTGTGGAGTCAAAATATTTATGTTCCACACGCCATTTAGTGTGATCAAAAGAACTATAAAGGTGATGCATACGATGTCATTTTTGTTTCATTATCCAGTCACAGTCATAGCAATGGAAAAGGTGTACGTTGGAGCTCATAGGCTCATTTTCCAGCAAAATAAGATCCTCCGGTTGGAGATATGGCCAGGAGAGGAAAGAAGCTTGAATTATTCATCCACCCAC
>AWOL01S0133505.1:8494-19691 GCA_000715115.1 Nicotiana otophora
TTATATAATATTTGGCTAGTTTCGGATTTTTCGGCACCGAGTTGAGGCTTTAGAGTGAATTTGAGACCGGAAAGTGAGCTTTAAGATAAAGTAAGTCTCTTGCCTAACCTTGTAAGAGAAAATTTACCCCATAGATGATTTTAATTGCTATTTACTTCTAATTGTGGGGGCTACGTACGCACGAGGTGACGAGAGTCCATGCGTAGCTACTAATCATGCTTATGTCCGAGTAGTTTAGGACCCGAATCATGAAATACTTGTAATGTTGGCACTCTACTGGTTAATTAAAGTGCCTAAATTATATTAGAACTTGATAAAGGAATTGTAAAAGATCGAATTTCACTTACTTGAGTTTTGCCGGATTTCTTGATCGTTAATAGAAATTGTGCTTCTTTGCGTATTAGCCTTGTAACAACTTCTAAATCGGATATTCATAAATTATCCTCTCTTCTTGTGGCGCGTTCGGAATGCCTCGATAGTAGATAGATGCATCTATGATTCATGCCGCACGACCCTCGGCAGTGTACATGTTATTCTGGATCGGGCCGTACGACCTCGGCATAATCATGCGTGATAATACTTGGAGTTTAATTATCTATTTGATATCATTTCATGGCTTGAGAGGTTAAAATTTTATAAGACAGGAATTAACTTGGGATTTATTATCTATGAAAGGACTATTTATTTTATGCTTGTTAATGAATTATTATTGTTATTTACATAGCCCATGCTTATTTAGAGCTTCTGTATTTTGTTGTTAGCCCATAGTAAGTGTCGATGTCGACCCCTTGTCACTACTTGTTCGAGGTTAGACTTGATACTTACTGAGTACATGTTGTTTATGTACTCATACTACACTTCTGCACTAACCGTGTAGGATCTGAGACAGGTGCATCTGGCGATAACATCGGCGCGTATTCCCGTTACCTTGAGGCCTAGTGGTGAGCTGTTTCCTGAGCCGTTCTGCAGCACCTAAAGCCTTTCTTTTGTACTTATTTTCCGTCTATTTTACTTCAGACAATAGTTTGAGTTTTGTATATTCTACTAGTGCTCATACACTTATGACACCAGGTCTAGGCACATAGATTAGTAGACTTTATGATATTGGAGTACTTATATATATCTATGATTGCACTCAGTTGCTTTCGTTTTAATTATTAAATTTTCTACTTCTTAAATCTCTTAAAAAGTGGAATTTATTTACTTAGAAACTTATTAAAAGGAGTAATCGCGTGTTTAGTTCATCGTTGGCTTGCCTAACGACGACGTTGGGTGCCATCACGGCCTATAGGAGAAATTAGGTCGTGACAACATGGTATCAGAGCACTAGGTTCATGTAGGTCTCACAAGTTATGAGCAGGCCTAATAGAAGTATTGCGGATCGGTGCGGAGACGTCTGTACTTACCTTCGAGAGGCTATAGGGTATTAGAAAACTACTCTTTTCTTCATATCCTATCGTGCAGTTGATGTTGTGCTAAGTATCATTCTCTTATTCTCTCACAGATGGTGAGAACGTGTGCGGAAGATGTACCTGATCATGGAGGAGTTGCTCTTCCTGTTGCTAGAGGCCGAGGCAGAGGCCCCCGTGGTAGAGGATGAGCGCGTCCTAGAGTTGTTCCAGTCATGCCACTAGTGGATCCAGTAGAGGATCCTATTATTGAGAAGCATTGTGAGTGCCTGCAGTAGAGCTAGCCCCGGTGGATTTCATGTCCGCACTGGGATTCCATGAGGTCTTAGGCTGTATGTTGCAGTTCATGGATACTATAATTCAGGCTGGTTTATTTCCAGCAAACCCAACCACATCTCAGGCGAGAGGGGGAGCACAGACTGCTACCGCTCAGGCTCCAGGGCATATAGCTGCCGTATATCAGACCCCGTGCGCACTACCCGTGGGTGGAGCTCATCCAGTTACAGTAGCTATACCTGAGCCCCGACCAGCTGCGGCCGGCGATCCGCAGAAGCTATTGGACAAATGGACTAGGATACATCCTCCTATATTTGGGGGTGAGTGGTATGAGGACCCCCATGATTTCATTTTTCGGTGCAGGGACAAACTGCACAACATGAGGATATTGGAGTCCCACATGGTGGACTTACCATCTTTCAGCTGGAGGGCAGGGCCCGTAGATGGTGGTAGTCCTATCTTCTTGGTAGACTAGCAGATTCTCTCCCATGACTTGGGACTGGTTCACTCGAATTTTTCTGGATAGGTATATTCTGCCCTCTCAGAGGGAAGAGTTGCAGTTTTAGTTCGAGCAGCTCCAGCAGGGTCAGATGTCAGTGACCGACTATGAGGTGAGATTATCTGAGTTGTCTCGCCATGCACTTGTGATACTTTCTACCGATGTAGAGAGAGTGCAGAGGTTTGTTGCAGGTTTGCACTCTGGTATTCAGGCCACTATGGCCCGAGAGGTTGAGATGGGGACTTCTTACGAGCTAGTTGTGGAGATAGCTCGGAGGATCAAGGGTATACGTCAGCGTAGCCGGGAGCAGGCTACAAGGGATAAGCGATTTCGGTATTCTAGAGAGTTCAGAGGTGCCCTGGCTGGGGGTAAAGGCCAGTATATGAGGGGTCAGTCTAGCAGGCCCACATATCCAGCACCGCCGCCTCCTTGGGGTACTCCAGTGCGACCTTATTTCAGCGCCACGCCAGAGAATTCCTACCATCCCCCATCTATTCAAGGTTCTTCCTGTGGGTATTCAGGCCATCAGGGTCAGACTTCAGGTCAGCAGTCCACCGTACCGAGAGTTTGTTTCGAGTGCGGGGATCTCAATCATGTGCGGAGGCTCTGCCCCAAGCTTTGGGGAAAGGCAGTGCAGCAGGGTCAGAAACCTATAATTCCAGCACCAGCTGCCGCACCAGTCGTCCGGGTAGGGGCCGTCCTAGATGTAGAGGCCAGTCGGGTGGCACCCCAGCTAGGTTCTATGTTTTTTCGTCCAGACCAGATGCAGTGGCCTCAGATGCCGTGATCACAAGTATTATTTCTATTTGCGGTATGGATGCTTCGGTACTATTTAATCCAGGGTCTACATATTCATATGTTTCATCTCTGTTTGCTCATTACTTGGGTGTTACTCGTGAGTCCTTGGGTATTTCTGTTTATGTGTCCACGCCGGTGGGCGATTCTGTTGTTGTGGATTGGATCTATCTGTCCTGTATTGTTATGTTCTGTGGTTATGAGACTAGAGTGGATCTTCTGTTGCTTTATATGACCGACTTTGAGATCATCCTGGGCATGGATTGGTTGTCTCCATCTCACGCCATCCTTGATTTCCATGCCAAGACTGTTACCTTGGCGATGCCAGAATTGCCTAGATTGAAGTGAAAGCGTTCGTTTATCAGTACATCTAGTCAGGTTATCTCTTTTCTGAAGGCTGGACACATGTTTGAGAAGGGTTATTTAGCTTATCTAGCTTATGTTCGGGATACTACTACAGAGACTCCGGCGATTGATTCAGTGCACGTAGTTTGGGAGTTCCCCGATGTGTTTCCTTCTGATCTTCCAGGCATGCTACTAGATCGTGATATTGATTTTTGTATTGACTTGGCTCTAGGTACCCAGCCTATAGCTATTCCATTGTACCACATGACTCTGAAAGAGTTGAAGGAATAGCTTGAGGAGTTGCTAGCAAAGGGTTTCGTCAGACCGAGTGCGTCGCCTTGGGGTGCACCGGTGTTATTTGTGAAAAAGAAGGATGGGACTATGCGGATGGGTATTGATTACCACCAGCTGAACAAAGTTACCATTAAGAACAAGTACATGTTGTTGTGTATTGATGATTTGTTTGACCAGTTGCAGGGTACCAGAGTGTTCTCAAGATCGACTTGAGATTAGGGTACCATCAGTTGAAGATTCGGGATTCAGATGTTGCGAAGACGACTTTCCGGACTAGATATGGCCATTATAAGTTTCTAGTGATGTTCTTCGGCCTGACTAATGCCCCGATGATGTTTATGGATTTGATGAACCGGGCGTTCAGGACATATATTGATTCATTTGTCATTGTCCTCATTGATGACATTTTGATCTACTCGCGTAGCATGGAGGAGCATGAGCAACATTTGAGAGTGGTGCTTCAGATCTTGCGGGGACAGACGCTATATGCTAAATTCTCCAAGTGTGATTTCTGGTTGGATTCTGTGGCATTCTTGGGGCATGTTGTGTCAGGAGAGGGTATTAAGGTAGACCCAAGAAGATCGAGGCAGTTCAGGGTTGACCTCGTCCTACTACAACGACTGAGATCAGGAGCTTCCTGGGGTTAGCAGGTTATTATCGTCGGTTTGTGGAGGGCTTCTCATCTATTGCATCACCTTTGACCAGATTGACCCAGAAGGGTGCTCCGTTCTGGTGGTCCGATGATTGTGAGGTGAGCTTTCAGAAGCTAAAGACCACATTGACTTCAACACCGGTGTTAGTGCTGCCTTCCGGTTCGGGGATGTACATTGTGTACTGCGACACTTCGCGCGTTGGTTTGGGTTGTGTATTGATGTAGGAGGGGTGAGTTATTGCATATGTTTTACGTCATCTGAAGCCCCACAAGAAGAAGTACCCTGTACATGATTAGGAGTTGGCCGCGATTGTTCATGCTCTTAAGATCTGGAGGCATTATCTTTATGGGGTATCCTGTGAGGTTTACACTGATCATCGCAGCTTGCAGCATTTGTTCAAGCGGAAGGATCTCAATTTGAGGCAATGCATGTGGCTTGAGTTACTAAAATATTATGATATTGCCAGCCTTTATCATCCGGGCAAGGCTAATGTAGTTGTTGATGGCTTGAACAGAAAGGCGGAGAGTATGGGTAGTTTGGCATTCATTTCAGCGGAGGAGAGGCCACTAGCTTTGGACATTCAGTCCCTGCCTAACAGACTTATGAGGTTTGATATTTTATAGCCCAATAGAGTTCTTGCATGCGTTGTCGCCCAGTCTTCACTATTCGAGCAGATCAAGGCTTGCCAGTTTGATGATCCGCACCTGTTCGTTCTCAGAGAGACGGTAGTAGGGTGGTGCCAAGGAGGTCACTATCGGTGAGGATGGTGTTCTGCGACTCCAGGGTCGCCTATGTTTTCCAAATATTGATGGCTTGAGGGAGAAGATCCTAGAGGAGGCACACAGTTCTCGGTAATCTATTCATCCAGGTGCTACGAAGATGTATCGTGACCTGAGGTAGTATTATTGGTGGCGGCGAATAAAGAAGTACATAGTTGAGTATGTAGCGAGGTGCCTAAACTGCCAGCAGGTTAAGTATGAGCATCATAGGCTAGGTGGCCTACTCCAGCAGATGACTATACATGAGTGGAAATGGGAGAGCATTACTATGGACTTCGTAGTTGGGTTGCCGCGGACCTTGCGAAAGTTTGATGCAGTTTGGGTCATTATCGACAGGTTGACCAAGTCGACACTTCACTCTGATCATGACCACTTATTTTTTCAGAGAGGTTAGCCTAGATTTACATTCAGGAGATTGTTCGGTTGCATAGTGTGCCTATTTCCATCATATCAGATAGAGGCCCTCAATTTACTTCGCATTTCTGGAGGGCCGTACAGAGTGAGTTGGGACCCGGGTGGATCTCATCACAGCCTTTTATCTTCAAATCGACGGGCAGTCGGAGCGGACAGTTCAGATCTTAGAGGGTATGCTTAGAGCATGTGTGATTGACTTCTAAGGGCAATGGGATCTATTCTTGCTTTTGGCCAAGTTTGCTTACAACAACAGCTATCAGTCCAGCATCGAGATGGCTCAATTTGAGGCTTTATATGGTCGGCGATGTCGTTCGCCGATCGGATATTTTGAGCCTGGTGAGGCTAAGTTTTATGGTACTGATTTAGTGAAGGATGCCTTGGAAAAGGGAAAGTTGATTCAGGAGCGACTTCGCACAGCACAGTCCAGACAGATGAGTTACGCAGATCAGAAGGCGCGTGATTTATCATTTATGGTGTATGAGAAGGTTCTTTTGAAGGTCTCGTTGATGAAGGGAATCATGAGGTTCGGGAAGAAGGGCAAGTTTAGCCCAAGGTTTATAGGTCCATTTGAGGTGTTGAGGCGAGTTGGAGAGGTTGCTTATGAGCTTGATTTCCCCCCAGTCTATCAGGAGTTCATCCGGTTTTCCACGTGTCTATGCTTCTGAAGTATCATGCCAACAAGTCGCATGTGTTAGACTTCAGCATGGTTCAGTTAGATGGGAGCCTGTGTTTTGAGGAGGAGTCAGTGTCCATTGTTGACAGACAGGTTCGCCAGCAGAGGTCCAAGAAGATTTTGGCTGTAAAAGTTCAGTGGAGGGGCCAACCAGTTGAGAAGGAAACTTGGGAGGCCGAGAAGGACATGCGGAGCATGTATCCACACCTATTCAGCACTCCAGGTATGATTCTAGACCCGTTCGAGGATGAACGTTTGTTTAAGAGGTAGAGAATGTAACGACCTAACCGGTCGTTTTTCTTTCTAGATTATTGTTCCCCTAAATAAGACTCCTCGTACGTGCTTTTACTATTTTATGACATGCGGGGATGGTTAGTTTGGTATTTGGAAGGGTTCGGATTGAAATCGGAACACTTGGTTCCTTGGTTTGGCTTTAAAAGTCTAAGTTTGACTTTGGTCAATATTTTGAGTAAACGACCTCGGAACCGGAATTTGACGGTTCCAATAGGTTCGCATGATAGTTTTGGACTTGGGCGTATATTCGGATCGGGTTTTGGATGACCCGGAAGCGTTTCGGCGCATAATGTCGAAAGTTGGCTTATTGAAGATTTAAAAGTTCTTTAAATTTGATTTGGAGTAGGTTTTAGTAATATCGAGGTCCGTTTGTGATTTCGAGCCTGGGAATAGTTCCGTATAGTGATTTAAGACTTGCACGTAAAATTTGGTGCCATTACGAGTAGTTTAAGTATGAATCGACGCGTTCGGAGTAAGTTGGAATAATTTGAAGTTCATAAGTTGATCCTATTGGTTTTGGGTTGCGATTCTTAGTTTTAATGTTGTTTTCTGCGTTCTGAGGATGCGAGCAAGTTCGTCTCATGCTTACAAACTTATTGTTATATTTGGACGAGAACTCGGGGGCCTCGAGTGCAATACGGACGATGCACGGATCGATTTAGAGCTCAAAGGGCTGCTAGTGCAGCAGTTCTGGTGTGCACGCATCTAGTGGTTCTTGGCCGCAGAAGCGAGCCCAGGGCCGCAGAAGTGCAAGGGAGGGGGACTGCCTTGTGGTCGCAGAAGCAGGAAAAGGGCCGCATCTGCGAAGGCGCAGGTGCGGTATTCCTACCGCAGAAGCGGCCTGGGACTGTGGCCTGTAGACCGCAGAAGTAGACTCGCTTCTGCGAGGAAGCGACCGCAGGTGCGCTTGGAGGCTAGCCAGTCCTAACCGCAGATGCGACCTAGCTTCCACAGATACGGTATACCGTCTGCAGAAGCGAAATCACTAAAGGTAGTGAGGTCGTTTAAGACGGACTTAGACCATTGTTTTGACTCATTCCTTTCACGTTTTTGGGCGATTTTGGAGCTTTTGGAGAGGGGTTTCCACCTAGCTATTTGAGGTAAGTAATTTCTATCCAATGTGAGTTAAGTATATAGATTATGGGTAGATTTTAACATGAAAATTTATGGAAATTATGGGTTTAGATGAATAACCCTAGGTTTTGCTTAAAAAGGGATTTACCCACCAAAATGGTTATGGGATTGAGTAAAAATTATATATTTGCGTTCGTGAGGTTATGGGTTGGGTAATTACTCTAATAGTTGAATTATGAACTTGGAACATATATTGATTAATTTATACAATATTTTGCTAGTTTTGGATTTTTCGGCACTGAGTTGAGGCTTTAGAGTAAATTTGAGACCGGAAAGCGAACTTTGAGACAAGGTAAGGCTCTTGTCTAACTTTGTAAAAGGGAATTTACCCTATAGGTGATTTTAATTGCTATTTTCTTCTAATTGTGGGGGCTACGTACGCACGAGGTGACGAGAGTCCATGCATAGCTACTATCATGCTTATGTCCGGGTAGTTTAGGACCCAAATCATGAAATACTTATAATGTTGGCACCCTACTGGTTAATTAAAGTGCCTAAATTATATTAGAACTTGATAAAAGAATTGTAAGAGACCGAATTTTACTTACTTGAATTTTGGCAAGTTTCTTGACCGTTAATAGAAATTGTGCTTCTTTGCATATTAGCCTTGTAATAACTTCTAAATCGGATGTTCATAAAGTATCCTCTCTTCTTGTGGAGTGGGCCAAACGCCTCGGCAATAGATAGATGCGTCTATGGTTCGTGTCGCATGACCCTCGGCAGTGTACACGTTATTCTGGATTGGGTCGTACGACCTCGGCATAATCGTGCGTGATAATACTTGGAGTTTAATCATCTATTTGATATCATTTCATGGCTTGAGAGGTTAAAATTTTATAAGACAGGAATTAACTTGGGATTTATTATCTGTGAAAAGACTATTTATTTTATGCTTCTCAATGAGTTATTATTGTTATTTACATAGCCCATGCTTATTTAGAGCTTCTGTTTTTTATTGTTAGCCCATAGTAAGTGTCGATGTCGACCCCTCGTCACTACTTCTTCGAGGTTAAACTTGATACTTACTGGGTTCATGTTGTTTATGTACTCACGCTACACTTCTGCACTAACCATGCAGGATCTGAGGCAGGTGCATCTGGCGATCACATCGGCGCGCATCCCCGTTACCCTGAGGCCTAGTGATGAGCTGCTTCTTGAGCCGTTCTGCAGCACCTAAAGCCTTTATTTTTTTACTTATTTTCTGTCTATTTTACTTCAGACAGTAATTTGAGTTTTCTATATTCTACTAGTGCTCATACACTTGTGACACCAGGTATTGGCACACACATTAGTAGACTTTATGGTGTTGGAGTACTTATATATATCTATGATTGCACTCACTTGCTTTCTTTTTATTTATTAAATTTTATACTTTTTAAATCTCTTAAAAAGTGGAATTTATTTACCTGGAAACTTATTAAAAGGAGTAATCGCGCGTTTAGTTCACCGTTGACTTGTCTAGCGGCAACATTGGTCGCCATTGCGGCCTATAGGAGAAATTGGGCCGTGACAGTTTCACTAAATATGTTCCTAAGTTATATCTACGTGACAGTTTCACTAAATATGTTCCTAAGTTATATCTAGATGACAAGTTTACCAAATTTTCAAACAAATTAAACATGTTCGCATAGGCAGTTGCCTCCATGTAAGTCACTGTATGCTAGTTGAACTCTTTCAGCGTCAGTAAAAAATTTTCATTTTCGTCGGCAACAAATGCATCACTTTCAACAAGAATAAGAGTATACCCGGAGCATGATCTTTCACAAATTTAAGCCACTAAAATTGATAAATTTAGTGGCCTAAATCAGATTTTAATAAGAGATTTTAATAATATATATGCACACACAAAAAGTTAGTGTTGCTTTTTTTCATACTTGTTTAATTATAATCTATTATTTTCTAAAGATATATAGCCTATAACTTCACATAGTAATAGTATTATTTATATCGGTAAGAATTAATTCTAGTTAATAATATGTTAGCAATGTGATTGTAATATATTATCTTGGATGTTGTTGTAAAAATTTTATTTACTAACAATTCAAATTTTTAAAATATTTCTATTGTTGAAAAGTATGCACTCTTTCTTTTTATTTCTTAAAAAGATTGTGTACTTTTTAAAATAAAATAAATAAATATTGTCTAGGCCCAATTAAATTTAAATTCACAGGAAAACAAACTGGGTCCTCAAAATTTTGAGGCTTAAAAGCAAATGCTTTATTAGCCTTCCTCGTGAGCCGTCTCTGCCTTAGAAATTTGAAACAAAATATGAAAATAAATAAGATTAATTATGAGTAACTTACATTTTTCCCGATATTGTTAATGTTATCACATTTTAGTAAAGAGAAATGTTAGAGAATGAAATCTGAAGGTGGGAGTTTCCATATATTAGATCCTACATCGATTTGAGATTTAATATGAATCCTTTTATATGGTCTTGAAACTTGAGCAATTATCGCCTCGTGAGCTATAGTTTTAGAATTGAGTTAATTCGAAAGCTTATATTCTTAACATGATATTAGGAATCAGTCTCATCTCGAATTATTGCTTCCTCGATATTGGACCCCCATTTTATAATATTCACGCTCCGAATGTTGGGCCACTTTCTAGATGTCCGGTCCAGGATATCGGGGTGGTGTTGAGTCTGACATCAGTGTGAGATTTGGATTATGTGCCTTTTTATATTATTTTAGGCAATCCGCACCATATGGCTACTTCTAGTATTGTGTTAGGTCCAAAGTTGTCACGATCCGAATTTTCACTGTCGGACTGTGATGACGCCTAACGTTACACTTGCGAGGCAAGCTAACATTTGAGGTTTGCAACATGAAAATCTTACAATATATACAGAGAATCACTACAACCCAACACATGAAAATAAAATAAGAAGCGAAATTTATATAATGATACTGCGCAATTAATACTGATAGGTCTAACTACCCATGATCTGGTGTCACAACTCACGGATACTACGATTAACTACAAGTATTTATCTGAAAGAAAGAGGTACAACTGTTTATGAACTAATAAAAATAGTAGATGAATATATAGGAGGGGACTCCAGGAATCTGCGGACGTCGGCAGATCTACCTCGGGTCTCCTACGCAAATGTCAGCTACCAACTCAGGATCAGCTCGGATCGACACCTGGATCTGCACAGAAAGTGCAGAGTGCATCATCAGTACAACCGACCCTATGTACTGATAAGTGTCGAGTCTAACCTCGGCGAAGTAGTGACGATACTAGGACAAGACACCCACATATAACCTAAACAGTATAATCATGCTAATAAAAATAACAGTAAATAAAGAAATAAAGCAGAAAATAATGGGAAAGGGACATACAGTGGGGGATTTCAATATAAGGAGTGAGAATAACGAAAAGACAGAATTAAACAGTAATTCGTAAACAAATTAAGCACTTAAAACAGTAAGGAAAACTGCACGGCATCACCCTTCGTGCTTTTACTCTCAACCTCACCAAATAATAAATAGAACGGTCGTGCATTAAACCTCTCATATTATGCACGGCATCACCCTTCGTGCTTTATCACTCATAAATCATGGCACGGCATCACCCTTCGTGCATTAACACTCACATATCATGGTACGGCATCACCCTTCGTGCTTTAC
>AWOL01S0133516.1:0-33364 GCA_000715115.1 Nicotiana otophora
AATATTTTGCTATTTAGTACATTTTTAGATTATTTATTAGAAGATAAGTATGTCAAATAGAAAATATGAATTTGTTTATGAAAAACTCAAAAAAATAAGAAGAATTCAAAATCTAATACAATCTCAAAAAGGTGCTCTTGATAAATTTTTATTGAATAATAAAAATCTTAAATCAGAAAATTTGGGAGAGTGTTCTCTAGATGAGCAAGTTAGTAATTCGGTTGAGTTAGATAATTCTAAAATTAATAATATTCAAGTAGAAAAAGAACAAGTAAGTGACAAGTCGGAAATAGATCCTCAAAAAAATCAAGAGCTTATGAATGAAATAGATAATTCAACACATATAAATATATATGATCCTGGTCAATGGACTTACCTAAGAAGCTTTTCAAAATTAAAATTGATAAAATCTTACCTAAGATCAACAATGTCTCAAGAGAGATTAAATGTGTTAGCTATATTGTCAATTGAGAAAGACTTATTAGGAGAAATTGATTATAAGAAAATTATTAGTAACTTTGCATCTAAAAAAGCTAGAAAAATTGACTTCAAATAATAAAAAAAATTAAAAACATTAAGGCCCCTCGTTAAAGTTTGGCTTTAGGCCTCCAAATACGTCGGGCCGCCCTGATGTTGCATGTGGTAGGCAGTGAAACATATACGTATACACTATTTAATACATGGAATTTCTAAATCTAAATGTAAACAAACATAAGGACCTCCCCATGTTAACGTGTGTTTTCTTGGATACTTTTCCATTTTGAAGATTATAATAAAAGGTGATAGAGAGATCTGAATACAGGAAATGGCCAATTTATGACGTGCGTATTTGGGAAAATTTGAACACGACGGTCTACAAAGTGGTAAATTGGAAGTTGGATATGAAGTCTTATAAGAGTAGATTTCTAGTCCTTTTCATATGTAGACTATATTGGACCACTCTGCATTTGTCAATTCCTATCCTTTTTGCTTTGAATTTTATTTATTTTTAAAAAATTAAAATTTAGTTTATAACTCATGCAAATTTCCCAGATTAGAAAACCATTTTTATATTTCCTACATAAGAAAATTAGAAAAGAAAATAACTGGAAGTAAGAACGTATAGTAGAAAATAAAATCGTAAAATTAAACATTGTACGAGTCTTTTTGGCATGGTGTGGTTGATGCAAATAATATGAAAGGGCAGTCTGTATTCTTTCGAGAAAAGAAAGCGTTTTGTTTTTCCCGTTAAGAAAAATTTCTAGCAAATTAAGTTATACAAATAGTAATTACTTAATTTCAGTCAATAATTATTCCTAAAGACTAAAGAGCATAATTGTTGGTACATGTTCGACCATTCTTTTTGTGTCTTAATAAAACAAAATAGTACGTACTTGAGGAAAAAGTTAATCATTTTTTACTAGCGCCATTCTGAACATTATATATTGGCATAAAACAATTCTAAAAGTTGAAACTTTTTAATTTATATTTACAAACTTTCGCAAAAGAAACTAATTTTGAATATTTATTTGTAGCATGCATCTTACTAGTACCTCACTTTCTCCCTTTTTGAAATTTAACTTAATATCTGTCCTGATTTTCTTTTTGTGGCAAACCCTAAAGAATTTACTTTCTTTAAAAGATGTTTAAATATATAATTTTCTTTATATACCTCAAAAGGTTATGTAGGCCCCCCTCTTTATTTCTTTCAATAAACGGAATAAAGGATTTGCTGAATTCAGTCACTAACATACAAAGCAAACAATTTCACCTTACATCTTCTCTCAATTAATATAACTAATCTGTTGATTAAGTGGGCGTTTGGACATAAGAATTGTGAAATTCTGGAAAAAAGTAAAAGAAAATTTCAAGTAAAAATGACATTTGAAAATTAGAGTTGTATTTGGATATGAATATATTTTAGAGTTGTATTTGAATTTTTGTGAATAATTTGAAGTGAAAATTTTAAAAAATAACTTTTTGAAATTTTCGAAAAATTTCAAAATTCAACTTCAAGTAAAATTTAAAATTTTATGACTAAACACTAATTACGAAAAAAGTGAAAATATTTCAAAAAACAAACAAAAAACAATTATGGCCAAAAGGGCCCTAAACATTTTGGAAGAATAACAATGTTGACAGTTCCTTGCAATTGAAGTTTTTTGGGCATATTTTAGGAACTGTGTTTTCAAGAAACATTTTGAAATGTAATATTAATACTGTGGATCAAAATTAAGGGGTACTATATATTCCTGCGAAGATATGTACCTGTTTCCCCTTAATTGCTGATATATAATCATCCCTTTAACAAAATAAAATAAAATATATAAAAATAAGTGAGGTGGTGAGGCAAAAGCCATGTTTTATGGGTACCTAGGATTCTCACATTCTAACAAAAAAACCCAGAGGCCAAAACCCTTTTCGTGTCAACCCTTAACTTCAACAGCTCACGAGCAAAACTGCGTCACTCTGCTCAGCCGTTTCCCCCTTCTGTCCAAAAAGGCATCTCTTTCTTACTCTCTCTCTAGAATGAACTGATAGCTACTACTACTCTTTTTCAGCTCACTACAACTACTACTGTATACTTGTTACTACAAACCAAACCATTCTCATCACTTCCACTTTTGTATCTATCACTTTCCATTCAAGAACTGTTCATTTTCCCTCACCTCCCATTTGCTTTTCTTGCTGTTTCAATAAGGCCGAGAAATGGCTGATACAGCCCCAACTGAGCATACCCTTCAGCCACCATCCACGGCTGAAGAAGATACCCCACCCCCACCTCCACCACCAGCAGTAGAACCAGCAGCTACTGAACCACCTCTTGCTTCAGTTGAAGTTGAACCAGTGAAGCAAGAATCAGTAACAGAAGCTGAGGAACATCACCCTGCTGTTACTGTAGTTGAAAAGGATACTCCTTTAACTGAGCCTCCACCGGAAGAACCAACTCTGGTTGCAGCTGAACAGGTCTCTGTTACTGTTCCTGAGAAAGAAGCAGAGGGTGTTAGTGTTACTGAATCTGACAAATCTAAACCAGCTGATGTGAAAAAGATCCCTGAATCTTTGGTTTCATTCAAAGAAGAAAGCAACATAGTCTCAGATCTATCTGATTCTGATAGAAAATCACTTGAAGAGCTCAAATTTCTTGTTCAAGAATCCATTAAAAATCATACCTTTACTACTGGAACCCCAGCTAAAACCCAAGAAATTCAAACCCCATCAACAGAAATTACTGATTTGCCTCAGGAAGTATCCATTTGGGGAGTGCCACTATTGAAAGATGATAGGACAGATGTGATTCTGCTCAAGTTTCTTAGAGCTAGAGATTTCAAGATTAAGGAGTCATTTGCAATGTTAAAGAAGACAATTCTATGGAGAAAAGAGTTTAACATTGAAGAGCTTGTAGATGAAGATCTTGGAGATGATCTTGATAAGGTTGTGTTTATGCATGGTCATGACAAAGAGGGACATCCTGTTTGCTATAATGTGTATGGGGAGTTTCAGAATAAGGAATTGTATAACAAAACCTTTGGAGATGAAGAGAAGAGGAACAAGTTCTTGCGCTGGCGGATTCAGTTCTTGGAGAGAAGTATAAGGAAGTTGGATTTCAATCCAGGTGGAATCAATACTATCTTTCAAGTTAGTGATCTCAAGAACTCTCCTGGTCCAGGGAAAAGGGAGCTTCGACTTGCTACTAGGCAGGCCTTGCATTTGCTTCAGGATAATTATCCTGAGTTCGTGGCGAAGCAGGTATTTAATACACAAAAGCTTATAGTATGTGTGATGATTTAATTATGGATTCATTTGAAGCATTTCCATGATGATAATGGGTGATTGTGATTCTTTAATTGACAATTCATTTGAAGCATTTCTATATTTGGCAATGAATTTGGAGCCTTTCTGTGAGTGATGATTTTAACTGATAGAAAGTAGTCTAAATCTGCTTGCGCATTTGCCAAATAGCGCTGATAAGCACTTGTTTATGATACGATTTCTTGCAGAGAAGGTTTATGTGTAGGTTTAGTTATATGTATGTGGTAGTATGTTTAAGTAGGATTAGTTGTTAGTTGATGTCTATTGATTTTAAGTCTAGTGTGCCATGCCTCGGATATCATAAAACTTCCCTGTGGGCTTCCTGCTCGGTTCCGTTGACGCACTGGTTTGGAACTCTGAGAAGTATGGGCTGCCTCTCTACCTTCCTCCTGATATAAATACCACACTTTATTCGTGGCAGGGTTCGAATCTTTGACGTGCACCTAACCAACTCAATGTCCTGCATCTTTACCACTGAACCAAAGCCCTAAGGCCACATTTCTTGGATTATTATTGTTCTTTTGGTAGTTTGATCACTGCATTCCTTTTTTCTTTTTGCTTGGGGGAAGTTCAAATATTGTAGTCTGGCACAAAGTTAATGGTTCGTGTTTGGATTTTTGAAGGTGTTCATCAACGTCCCTTGGTGGTATTTAGCTTTCTACACAATGATCAGCCCATTCATGACCCAGAGAACAAAAAGCAAGTTTGTATTTGCTGGTCCATCCAAGACTGCAGAAACCCTCTACAAGTGAGAGCTTTTAGTTGTGATTTATATCAATTTCTGCGTGCACAACTATGGCCATTACTTTTAACAGTGTGCTAGAAGTGGAAGTAATCTTGTCTGTATAACTGGCTCCGTGTAGGTATGTATCTCCTGAGCAAGTACCTGTTCAATATGGGGGCCTCAGCGTTGATTACTGTGAATGCAATCCTGAGTTCACTGTCAATGATCCAGCAACAGAGATCATTGTAAAACCTGCAACAAAGCAGACCGTGGAGATCATTGTAAATGAGGTGAAGCTACAATGCTTTTATACGATTTATGCTTTCCTTTCTGTGGAGAAAAAATTGGCGACTTTGTTATGAATTGTTAGAGTATATTGCTAGCAGAATAAAAATCATCATTTAATCTTGTCAATGATGATAATTCACCATTGAAGCATCTTGATTGCAGAAATGCATTATTGTCTGGGAGCTACGTGTATTGGGTTGGGAAGTAACTTATAGTGCTGAATATGTGCCGAATACAGACAGTGGATATACTGTTAACATACAGAAGCCTAGGAAGATGACCCCAACTGATGAACCTGTTGTTAGCAGCAGCTTCAAGATCGTTGAGCTAGGTAAGATACTGTTGACGATTGACAATCCCACGTCAAAGAAGAAGAAGCTTCTTTACAGGTACAAGGATAAGCCCTATTCCGACTGAGGATCTCTAGTCGTAAGGAGTCACTTTCAACTGTGAGACCTCAAATCACGGGAATTGGGATGGCTGTGGATATGAATTTTGACATTATGCATGAGGAGGTGGAATTTGTGTTGGTTTGCTTTTGTTAGTTGATGGATATTCTGGGTTGATGTTTTTTCAGATTTTGTTTGGGATCTATGAACTTCTTCGTTGTAGCTGATTGTCCTGTCCTTACTTTGATTTGAGGGCAAGTGTTAGGGATCTCCCTGTAACTTTGGTCTTTGGTTTGATACTTGAACATGGCGATGTTTCTAGCCAAAGCATGAGGATTTTGAGGGCAGTGGGTGTATACGTTGAGGAAACATGTTTTTGAAACCATCTGCTTTCGTTTTATTGTCTGTTGTATATTTTCTTTTACCAACATAAGCGTCCATTTTCAGAAGACTTGGCATGTAGATATGGTATGTTACATGTTCGTCTGGTTACATTTATATAATTTACTTATCTTCATACGAAGCTAAAGCACAAAGCTGGGGTTTTCTAGCCTTGATTGTAGAATTTCATTCTTTTTCTGGTTAGAAAAGTCGTGATGCTGTATGTCTTTGTCAATGATAGTAACATGCTACTAACAATATATTTGGTCACTTTTTGTAAGAATGGCTCTGCTGAATCTGGTAAGCTGCTTCACTTTCTGATGTTATAGTGCAACTTTTGAGATAAGAGGATTATGCTCACAGTTATTGATTCTTTTGTTGGGTCCATATCTTGACCTTTTATATAGTCTTCAGTTCCCCTGCCATCTCACGAAATCTCTCTTGAACGATTATATGCGTACAGCGGTAAAGGGTCTTATTTTGGGAATTTGTTGGATGTTAACTTGAATCTTTTCTGCAAATGGTTGTACCAAACTACCAAATAGTTAGCATGAAGAATTCTGCTAAACCAAAAGATATCATATTTCCTAGAAAAAGGTCAGATCTTGTTAAACTATTGGCTTTCCTATCTTTTGATTTTTTTGTGATAACATTGGCAAGATGCAAAAGATTAAAGAATCCACGAAACGCAGGAATCTTTTTTTTAAACCCCTCCCAAATTAAGAGTATTTTCACACTTTTCCTTCAGCGTAACTCGAACCCACCCAGGACCTAACGGTCGCACAAGTCTCATTTGTCAAAAGCAGGAATTTATGTTATTCATTTCTATGTTACAAGAGGAGAATATCTGCATGTTTGTATTGTACCTCCTCTCATTTTTTCTTTTTTTAATTATTCGATGGATTTCCTTTGAATGTTATTTTTCAAACTAGTGGTCCCAGACAGTCTGTCACATTCAATTAAGTGTTCGACCCTTGGATGTGGGAAAGAAATATTTTTGATAAGGATACTTCTCCATTGATAGGCGACATTAATTTGGATTAGTAGGGTTCTAATGGGAATATTAGCATCGGTTAGGAAATTAGGTCAACGAAAAATTGAAAAATATTTTCTAAATCATTTGTCTTGAAATTTTGTACTTAAACTTTTAATTTCGAGACAATGTGTCCCAACCTTCTAATGATGTGCTCTTTTTTGCTCCACGTGCTCTTTTTTTTTCCATCAAGTACATATTAGGCTTTTGGCTAATCAATGTGCTCTTTTTGTCTAAGTTCTTTTTCAATTTCTCTCCCTCAACCTTTTACTGAACAACCCGCCGAAAGAGGAGAAGAAAATTCTAAACAACCCACTGAAGAAAGAAAAAAAACATTTTGGTGCCATGAACTTTCTGGAACTGATCATCATTACACATGGTTATGATTACTGTAAAAAAGTATAAAAATACTTAAATTAATCATTTTTTAGATGATTCTATTATTATTATTATTATTATTATTATTATATCTTTTTCCAATTATTCATCCACTATTTCCAGCCCAAATTAAAATTGTGTGGCTTGCGGGTTTATTCGCTAATTTTGATCGAAAGTATTAGGTCAAAAGCGATTTCTGCATTTGATTATTGAATAATTATCATTATTAACAAAGTTAATTTAACTAGTGATTGAATCAAATGAAACAACCACGCCAAATAGAACTAAATTTTCTTTGTATGGTTTGTTTCCTCATAAACTAACATGTTTTCTACTGTACTCAATCTTTTAGAAAGGAAATATATTTTTAGTAACAAATTTCCTTTAAAAATAATTCCAAGACAATACCTTTCAAACACCTAAATTCAAGTTCTGAGAAGTTGAAAAGTTTGAACTTATACTTGAATTTTGTTTTCTTCAAAAAACATTCCAAGAGGGAAGAGTGCGATTTGAGCCTTATTTTTCTTTGTTAATAACGCTTGGTTGAATTTTTATTGAGGGTAATATAACTATAAATTAAATTAAGAAAATTTTATTCAGCTTAAAGAATAAACATATACTATTATATATGTACATTACATATTAAATTTCTAATGTTAATGAACCAAATGCCCAACAAAAACAAACCCTGCATTGCCATTTCTGTACTACTAATTCTTGTATAACTTGGGTACTTTTGATTAACCAACCGACCCCTAAGAACAAGATGATAGTTCCCATAACAGTGCCAAAAGACATTTAATTAATTAATTTACTGGAGGACAAGGTGTAATCTTGAACCTGTAAATAACCTTTCTTTCTTCTCAACATAGGCTGTGGTGGTATGGATAGGATCCCTCCATCTTTAATCAGAGGTCTCGGGCTTGAGCTCTGGGTATGGAAAAAATTCTGCTAGGGAGCGCTTCCTCCTTAAATAGGCCTTACGCAGCGCGAATCCAGATATAGTCGTGCTCCAATCAGGGTACTGGACGCCGGGTGGGAAACCAAAAAAGAAAAAACCTCCTCCTTATCCGAAGTAGGGTTTTCAATTGTGAGCACCACCTTACCTTCATAGGCAATTTTGGCACTGCAAGAAATCACTGGCTCATCACTAGGCACCATCTTTCTAGCCTTCTGAGCCGTGGAAGTTGTTGTTATGGAGCAACAATAAAGTTGTCTCGTGTTCGAACCGTGGAAGCAGTCATTAATACTTGTATTATGGTAGGTTGTCGACATCATACCCTCGGGGTGCGGCCCTTCTCCCGACCCCGTATGAATGTAGGATGCCTTGTATACTAGACTGCACTTTTTCATGTTTAAACATAGTGTTGTCTAATTTCAGGGCAATGTCCACAACAGACTACATAATTTTATGGTAAACAGTATATATTCCTTTGGTACTTTATATGAAATAGTCTAGGTGCAAATTTCCAGTACTTTCACCCTGTCTCTAAGATTATGTATTAGTTAAGTTTCTCTATTTTGCTTAGGCAATGTAAAACTCTTTTGCTTTAGACATTCCGTATCAAAAATTTAATAGTCCGACTAATTCAGATTCGTGCGGCAAAGATCCACTATAAGGGGTAAAGAGCCCTTAAAGTGATTCATTTCAGGATTAGTCTCAAGACATTTGATTAAAGATGAAAAGATCCTTAATATTCCAGCACCCTTTGTGTTATATGGAAACATACTCACGCATTGAGCTTTCAGAAAATAATGCTTTTCTATTTTTTTTTTAAAAAGTCCATAATCAAAAGAACAAATAGGTTTGTTTTAGTTCTTGAATAATTTTTCCAAAACATTTTTTAATATGATTAGGCAATATTAAATAAGAAATTGATCATGCCTACAACAAGAATTGAAGTAGGATAACTGGATAGAGAATACTTGCAATTTACAACAATCTCAATAGCTTCTTTTCTTTGTTGTCCTCGTGAAAATTATTGGTACTAAGGCCACCCTATTGAGCTGGCAAATGTTCAGGAGAAATGTGTCTCTTTCACCCAATTACATGTTATAATAATATTAATCTAAATTAAACTACTCGTCGTAAGGTTTAAAGTTTTTTCGTAAGAGGGAGAAAAGCTGATTGTTACATACTTGAGAAGGGTTTCCATATTATTTGATGCACTAGCAAATGCAAATTTTTGTTTGCTTCTTCTGCTCAAGAATGGACTTATCATCTTGTAGAAACCCAATGTACCACCACGGAACATTTATGAGAGAGAAATTCAAAAATAGCCAGATTTATAAATGATAATTGAAAAATAGCTACAATATTAAAAGTAATCGAAATTTAGCCATTTTTCATGTAAAGATAAATTTGAACGAAAATGCTGTTCAAAATCCAGAAAATATTCCAGCATAATATACTGGAGTTCGAATTTTGTACATGTGAACTTCCAGCATAATACACTTGAGTTCCAGCATAATATGCTGGAAATTCATACACAGGTACTCCAATCTCCAGTATATTATGCTGGAACTTTTCGTGTGCTGGAGTTCCAGCATAATATGCTGGAAGTTCATACACATATGCACCAATCTCCAGTATATTATGCTGGAACTTTTCGTGTGCTGGAGTTCCAGCATAATATGCTGGAAGTTCATACACATATGCACCAATCTCCAGTATATTATGCTGGAACTTTTCGTGTGCTGGAGTTCCAGCATAATATGCTGGAAGTTCATACACATATGCACCAATCTCCAGTATATTATGCTGGAACTTTTCGTGTGCTGGAGTTCCAGCATAATATGCTGGAAGTTCATACACATATGCACCAATCTCCAGTATATTATGCTGGAACTTTTCGTGTGCTGGAGTTCCAGCATAATATGCTGGAAGTTCATACACATATGCACCAATCTCCAGTATATTATGCTGGAACTTTTCGTGTGCTGGAGTTCCAGCATAATATGCTGGAAGTTCATACACATATGCACCAATCTCCAGTATATTATGCTGGAACTTTTCGTGTGCTGGAGTTCCAGCATAATATGCTGGAAGTTCATACACATATGCACCAATCTCCAGTATATTATGCTGGAACTTTTCGTGTGCTGGAGTTCCAGCATAATATGCTGGAAGTTCATACACATATGCACCAATCTCCAGTATATTATGCTGGAACTTTTCGTGTGCTGGAGTTCCAGCATAATATGCTGGAAGTTCATACACATATGCACCAATCTCCAGTATATTATGCTGGAACTTTTCGTGTGCTGGAGTTCCAGCATAATATGCTGGAAGTTCATACACATATGCACCAATCTCCAGTATATTATGCTGGAACTTTTCGTGTTGCGGCAAAATAATGGCTATTTTTCAATGACTTTGCAAACGTTGGTTATTTTTCATTTACCAGTTCGAAAACTGGCTAGCCCGTGCTATTTTTACCATTTATGAACACCTCCGTAAAAGCCCAAACAATGTCAGTCAATAGGCTTAAACTATGCCGTCTTACAAGGGGGAAAGTGCACAAACAACCATTCTTTAAGGCTAATATTTAGAGATCAACCATTTATTTATTTTATCCCGTAAAAATTAAACTAAAACTCTTAATTTTAGGACAATTTAGGATATTTGTATCCCCAAAAATTAAATTGAAACACTAAAATTCAAAATGCATTAACTAATTACTAAATAACAGTCCTTTATTAAAATGGCTATCTGGTGTTATTTCTACGTCTTAAGTATTACTACAATTTAGTGAGGCGGCAAAAAATACTGCCGCCTTGCCGTAACCCTTTGTAGCTGGTGCAAGTGTATACTCAATGTATAACAAGTGTATGATAAGTACTATTATAATCAATGTATACACACCAATTATTTACAGATTATACAAACCAATGTATATACAGTATACACACCAATTATCAGTGATTAGACTAGCTAAATTTTGTAAAAAATAAAGATTAGGGTTATCTTTTATATTAACTGTTTTGGGCTGTTATCTGTGTATAATTGAAAATTGAAATTAAGGAGAGGTAACGAGAGCTAAGGTATAAGAACACTTCTGATAAAATCTTCATATAATAACAAAGTGAAACTCATGTTTAATGAGACTTAATGCTTAAGAGAAACTGTATCACTTGTGTTGCGGAGAGCAATAATCACTATCAGGTATAGTTAAGAATGTGATTATCAGTTTTGTCTATTGCACTTCGTCGTATCTAAATGTTTGCTTGAATTAATTTCATGGACTGTCATTGTACTAAAGGGTTACTGTAGAATATGCATAAAACTAAATTTTGTAATAAAAAGATAGATCAACTCTTTTTATATTTTGCAATTTGCAATAAACGAAAATTGCCAAAAATCCATCAATTCGCCACCGAACATTATTAACCATCCATGAGATTAACTCCTAAAGTTTTTGTATACACATAAAACATGACTATTTTAGTCTAAGCCATACTTGACCTATTACTACAAGTTTAGAGTTAAAGTGGATTATGTTTTCTGAATATATTCTTGGAGGGAAAACCGAGAGAAAAAAAATCTAAAAAAGTCAGAAAATCATTATAATCCGATAAAGAAATTAAGGAGGAAGAAAGAACCTGTTTGGTCTAAAATTCTGGAAAGTTATCCTGAAGCAATTGAAGTGTTTCTGTATTGGAAGTTAGGTGTAGTTAGTTATTTGGGGCCATATTGTAATTACTAGAAGTTAGGGATTTTTATTATTATTTTTTAGTCTTTCTAACCACCTTGTATATAGTGGGTTTGTTAGGGCTGTAAATGATAGTTGAAAACAGTTGGAAAATTTCTCACATTCTCTCATCTTCTTCACGCTTACAACTAGCTCCAATGGCTGAATTCTAACACGGTATTAGAGCCATGGAGACTGATTCCTGAGGATTTATGATTCCGCTCAACTAATTGCTTACTAATTCAGCCGCTTAATCTCCATTTCAGAGTTTTTTTTGTTTTCAGTTATGAGAATTGACTTGCTTGAATTGGTGCATCAATGGCGACAGAGAAGATTGATCATACACATCCGTTTTTTCTTCAACTTTCAGATATGTCCGGCTTGATTATAATTCCAATTCAGCTCACAGGTTCGGAAAACTATGAATTGTGGAGAGATCGATGCGTTTTGCCCTCAAAGCTAAGCGAAAATTAGGGTTTGTAACAGGAGCTTATGCAAAGGAGTCGTTCAAGGATAATCTCCATGAGGAATGGGAAACTTGCTATGCAATAGTACACAACTGGATTATGAACTCTGTTTCAAAAGATTTGCTTAGTGGGATCATTTATGCATCAGATGCACATATAGTCTGGGAGGACCTACATGAGCTCTTTGATAAGGTGAATCGAGTGCGTATTTTTCAATTGCACAGAGCAATTTCGCGATTATCGCAAGGAGCAGATTCTGTAGTTGTGTATTTTACCAAGTTGAAGGAGATATGGGCAGATTATGTTGTATTGGTACCATCTCCGAATTGTGGTTGTCCAAAATCCAAAGAGCATACGACTCATTTGCAGCAACAAAGGGTTATGCAGTTCCTAGATGGACTAAATGACACATATGATCAGGCTCGTAGGCAAATTTTGATGAAAACCACTGATCCAACCCTTAATCAGGCATATGCACTAATAATACAAGATGTGAGTCAACAATGCTCGGGAGGTGGAACCATAGGTCAAAAGGCAGATCCATTAGCTATGCAAGCAGGAAGAGGTCAAGGTTTTCGAGGAAGGAAACAATATCTATAATGTGAACATTACCGCATGAAAGGGAATACAAAGAAAAACTGCTACAAGATTATCGGGTATCCTAAAGACTTCAAAGGAAGGAAGGGATTTCAACCTAAAAGAGTGCTTACTGCTGCAAATCATATAGAAGGATATGTGACTCAGAGTTTACAAGTAGTATCACAGTCTAAAGGAGATTATTTCGTCATAGAAGCACAGTACCAGCAGATTCTAGGCTTGCTCAGCAAAGACTCACCACCAAGTGACACTCAAACTCAAAATCAAGCAACTATTACAGGTATAATTACTGCATTGTCTTCTAGTGTGTATGTTTCAAACAAAAGAAATGATGACTGGATTATGGATGCAGGAGCTACACATTATATATCATCTACTTTAGACTTAATGAGTGATGTAAGAACGGTAGATGGCAGGGCACAAGATCAAGTAACATTGCCAAATGGTGGTAGTACAAAGATTGAACATGTGAGGAGTTCATATCTGTCAGCTGTTGATAAGATGTAAAATGTACTTCATTTTCCCGATTTCAAATTTAATCTAATGGCAGTGTCCAAGCTGACTAGAGACCTAAGGTATGCTGCCATTTGTTTACCTGAACTCTGTGTATTTCAGGACCTTTACAATGTCAAGGTGAAGGAGATTGATAAGGAAGATGAAGGTCTGTATGTGCTCAAAGGAAAAGTAGTCAGACTACTAGCAGCTCATGTTGATGTGAAAGGCTAAATTGGTGAAACAACATGTTTGTGGCATGAAAGACTAGGCCATGCTTCTGTTCCTGTTATGCAGCATGTTTCGTTTTTGCAAAATAAAGTAGATAATGATATACAAAATAAATGTCTAGTTTCCCCTCTAGCTAAAAATCTAGTCTGAGTTTTCCTGATAGTGAAAAAAAGAGTACTAGGCCATTTGAGTTAGTTCATATGGATGTATGTGGGCCATATAAAAAGAGTACTCATGATAGGAAGCATTATTTTCTTAGAGTTGCAGATGATTTCTCCGGGGCTACTTGGATTTTTTTGTTGTATTTTAAGAATGAAACTATCATTTTCTTGAAACAGTTTGTTTGCATGGTCAAAACACAGTTTGCCACTTCTGTTAAAGTGTTGAGAACAGACAATGGAAAGGAGGTTTTCAATAAACAATGGAATGAATTCTTGTTATCACAAGGTGTCATTCATCAAAGTAGTCGTGCATATACACCTCAACAGAATGAGGTAGCTAAAAGGAAATACATACATATATTGAAAACTGCTAGGGCATTGAAATTCCAAAGCCATGTACCAGATATCTTTCGGGGGAAATGTGTGCAAACTGTTATCTACATAATAAACAGATTGCCTATTAGGATCTTAAATGGAAAGAGTCCTTATGCAATGTTGTATGGTAGAGAGCCTTCAATAGCCCACCTAAGAGTATTTGGGTGCTTATGTTATGCCACCAATCTGGTGTTAGAAGACAAGTTTGCTGCCAGAGCAAGAAGGGTTGTTCACATGGGATATTCAACTACTCTTAAAGGTTATAGATTCTATGATTTAACCACTAGAACCTTCTTTATTAGCAGGGATGTATCTTTTAGGGAATATGAGTTTCCATTTAAGAAGATACAACAACATCATTCATTCATATCAAATGATTTTATTGCCAACTTTTTGGATACAGAGTTATAAGTTCCAACAGGTGCATTACCATAAGTGCACAGTCCTGAAGGGCCATCTCAAGCTCCTAACACGGCATAAGTAACAAGTATCAATTCACCAGTAGAAGCAGGTTATAGTGTAGATCATGATACTACACCACCAGTGGAAGGATTTAATGAACCATTAGCGCCAACTCCTAATGCAAGTGATATATCTAAAATATTTTGTCCTGAGTTTAATGAAAGATTTGGAGATCATGTTGAAGGCTCACCAGTTCAGGAGACGGAGACACATGTTACCCCTCAAGCATCTAAATCACCAGATACACATGATGCACTGAACACTGCTGAAGATATGTCTATTGATGGACTTGTTCAAGGTGTATAAGATGTTCCTATTGCTGATGCTCAGAATGTGCAAGATGTTCCTGTTGCTGAGCCTAGTTACAATGTACCAACTAGATAGCCACTTAGAGTAAACAATCCACCTATATGGCAAAGGGACTATGTAGTGCAGCCATAACAATCCTCAAAATGTAAATATCCAATCTCAAACTTTCTTTCTTATGAGAGGATGTCCCCAAAATACAAAAGCAATGTATCAGTTTTTTCAGTCCTGAAAGAGCCAGGAACAGGAACATCTTGCACATTTTGAGCCATGAAACAAGAGGTATAAGCATTAAAAGAGAATAAGACCTGGGAGATAGTAGACTTACCACCAGGAAAAACTTCTATTGGGTCTAAATTAGTATACAAAATAAAGTACCAAGCTAATGGAGAAGTAGAAAGGTTCAAGGCTCGACTAGTGGCAAAGGGTTACAATAAACAAGAGGGATTAGACTATCATGAGACTTTCTCACTAGTGGCAAAGATGGTGACAGTCAGATTTGTGATAGCCCTTGCAGCCTCAAAGGATTGATCCTTATACCAAATAGATGTCTTTAATGCTTTTCTTCTAGGAGATCTATTTGAAGAAGTGATATTAGGCTAAAAATCCATATTTTCGCATGTAATTTGCCTTGCATTATACCTCAATCTTGTTAACTTTGGTGTAAATATTTGTGACTCGAGCTTAATAATGGTGTTTATATGTGTAAGAGTCAATTTGAAGTGATTTGGCAAGCTTGCATGCAAAGTGAAGTAAAAATAAAAGAATTTGGAGGGAGTATGAGTTTGGTGCCCAGGTTGATGTCAGACACCAACCAAAACGCCAAAGGCAGAATAGTGGAAAATTTAGGTGTCCTGGTTGGCGCCAAGCGAGATGGCTAAGGGTGGATTTTGTCCTAACTCTGCTAGGCCTTGGTAGTTTCGAACCTACACTCCCCAACATGTATAAAAGGGGTTCTAGACCTATTTTTTAGGGTTAGACACTATTGTCGAGAAGAAAAAGGCTGCAGAGCACGGTGGAGTAAGAATCAAACGACAATTCCCTAAGTTTATCTCTGTACTTTGTAGTTTAATGTCTTTGAACATTATGATAATTGTTGATACATTTATGAGTAGATACACTTTCTAATCTAGGGTTTGATGGAACCTATTGCAGGATGCTTTTCTACTACGTTTAATATAGATTTGCTTTTGATTTTTCTCTACTTGTTCAACTACGTTTACATTGTGGTTGATTGAAGAGCTCTTAATCGACTTTGCCTATTTAGTATGCATTGCTTGGAAAATGGTATATATTTAGGTAATTGTTGAATAACATCACTCCTAACGTATGTGAGAAATCAATATAGAGGGTTTAAAGGTAGGATTAGGAATAACGAAACCTTGATGCGATCCTAGTGAGCGGTGAATTAGAGCCAGCTAGCGTAGTTCAGAAGAATACGTTTAGTAAATTATGGTAGTTGTTGGGAAGAAAATTACGACACCCAAAGTACTCACGATTGGTAGAGAATACTTAGGCGAATTTATAGGAAACGTAGCGGGGAGGATTCCGACAATAGGAAAAATCATAACCCTAGACTTTTTCAAATCTTGTTCACAACATTTCTTCTGTTAGTTATAAAGCACTGCATTTTAATTATTTTGCTCTTAGTTAGTAAAAATTTAAATCGTTATTTAATATTTCTGAAGGTTGAATACTTGAATTCGTGTGGAACTAGTGGTTGCAATTAATGGGTTAATTCCTTATGGGATTCGACTTCGGACTTATAAACCGAATTATATTTGCAACGACCGCTAGACCTGTTAGGAGGTATAGTTGGACGTGATCAAGAAGTCTACATGGATTTGCCACAGGTTTTCTAAAGGTAGGAGGAGCAGAAGGGGTAGATTACTTAAGTCCTTATATGGTATCACACAGGCATCCAGGCAATGGAATTTAAAGCTCACAGAAGCTTTGGTGGGTGCAGGTTTTATGCAGAGTACTTATGATTATTCTAATGTTCACCAAGAAGTCAAGAAAGGATATTGTTATCATCCTCATCTATGTTGATGATTTGCTATCGACTGGAAGCAATAAGGAGATGATTGATGAAGCAAAAGTAGCCATGCATCAGCAATTCAAACTCAAAGACTTGGGAGAATTGAGATCCAAGCATGGGATACTACTCAACCAAAGAAAATATACCTTAGAGCTTATCTCTGAGTTGGGCTTAAGTGGTGCTAAACCAGCCTTAACACCTCTTGAAGTCAATCAGAAGCTCACCATAGTTGAGTATGACAAAGTTGCCGGAGTAGAGAATGCAGATCCTTTAACATATGCAACAAGCTATCAAAAGTTAATAGGGAAACTCCTATATCTAACAGTCACTCGACCTGATATCAGTTATGCAGTGCAGACTTTAAGTTAATTTATGCAACTGCCTAAGAAGTCACATATGGATGATGCAATTAGAGTGGTCAGGCACTTGAAGTCTACACTAGGAATGAGGGTGCTACTATAGCGAGGATCTGTTGATACATTAACTGCCTTTTGTAATTCTGACTGGGCAGCCTGCCCAATGACTAGGAGGCATGTTAGTGGCTATGCAAGTTATTGATTTCATGGAAATCAAAGAAGCAACACACTGTTTCACGAAGCAGTGCTGAAGCATAGTATCACAGCATGGCATCAGCAGTTTCAGAAATAGTGTGGTTACTGGGTTTGTTCTCAGAGTTGGGGGTGTCCATTCTTAAGCCTATGACATTGTTCTGTGATAGTAAGGTAGCAATGTAAATAGCTGCGAACCCAATCTTTTATAAACGCACCAAACACATCGAGATAGACTGTCATTTTGTTCGATAACGTATTAAAGAAGGTCTCTTAACTACTCAGTATGTTTCCACTAAAGATCAACAAGTAGATCTCTTCACCAAAGGATTGACATCTATACATCATCGCTTTTTATTAAGCAAGTTGGGAGTGTTGAACATTCTTCACCCTCCAGTTTGAGGGGAATATTGGAAGTTAGTTAGATGTAGTTAGTTATTTGGGGTCATATTGTACTTAATAGAAGCTAGGGGTCTTTATTATTATTTTTTAGTCTTTCTAACCACCTTGTATATAGTGGATTTGTTAGAGCTGCAAATGACAGTTGGAAAATTTTCCAAATTCTCTCATCTTCTTCACGCTTACAGCTAGCTCCAATGACTGAATTCTAACATTCTGTACACAATCCTAAGATCATTGAATCCAAATCCTGAGAAATTCTTAATATCATTGACTTAAAGGAAAGTAGTATTCCTACTGGGACTAAAATCCAACTTCCTTGTACTTTTTTCCAAGAATTGAATCCAACATCTCAAGAACTTCTCCCTTTTCCCCTCACCCATAAATATATTATTACAAAAATCTTGATTCTTAAATTCCCCATAAACCATGCATGTTATTATAGATTATTTCAAAGCTTGAAGTAGAAGGAAATTGACCTTTGGTTTATTAGTTTGTTTTATCCTATGGTATAAATTTTCTATCATATATACATGAGATAATCTGAAATCAATCCGAGGCGGATGTAGCGTACTAGATACGGGTTCAACTGAACACATAACTTTTGACGTGGAGTAAAAATTTATATGTAAAAATTTATTAAAATTGCAAAAATAGTAGATATGAACCCATAACTTTAAAAATATAATGAGCTCAATGTTAAAAATCTTAAAATTGAACCCATAGGATTTAAATCCTGAATCCGCCCCTGAAATCAATAGTAAGTCTATCTATGAAACGCACAAGAAAACATCTTATCGTACGTGAGCCAAGCAATTAATACAAAAGTCAAGCCTATGAAAAATAAATAAAAAATTCAACCTAAAAATGTACAAATGAAACATGATGGTAGAAAGTTTATAGCAGGCTCCTTGTGCTTTCTCTGGGCAATAGGTTATTTATTCTCTCGGGAGTATGGATAAGTATGATCACCCTTAACATGGAAAATCTTCAGTTGATCCTCAACATAAATATTATTGTCATCATTTTTAATATTAACTCTTTCAGTTTTATTTTGTAATTTTATAAATAAATAAATAAGACTTCTAAGATGGACCTAGCGATCAGCCAGAAAAGATATAGTTTTGGACCAAATATTCTTAGTCAGGCCTATGATTGTTTCGTTCAAGTTATGGGCTTCCTCTACCAAATTGTCGAAATGACACTAAGTAGCCATTATTATGCATGTTGTTTGAAATATATTCATACTTTATAATATATTTAAAAATTAGTCAATTCACTCAAACTTCAGTATATAACATGCTGAAGTTTAAGCCCCCAAGTTCAAACACTACTAAAACACTGGCTAATTTCGTCCAGGAAAACCGATTGAAATCAGTCGGAATTTGAGAAAAAGCGACCGATTTCCGACCGCTTTTAATTAGTCGGAAAAATGATGGTCGCTAAGGTGTTGCGATCGAAATCGGTCGAAATTTTTCGACCGAAGTTGGTCGGTTATTTAAATGTGTTGACTGACAGTGAAACTACATATACCGACCGAAATCGGTCGGTATTAATTAAAAAACTTTTTTATTTATTTTTCAAATAGCGACCGACTTCAGTCAAAATTTTAAATATATAATAATTTTATAATTTATTGTAAATTATAATAAATTGTAAATTAATTTAACTAAATATATTAAAATTCAAAATTTTCGACCGACTTCGGTCGGAAATTTCAAGAACCTGGAGATTTTATTTGAAATTTCCGACCGAAGTCGGTCGGAAATTTTGAATTTCTGGAAAAAAAAAATTAGATTTCCGACCGACTTCGGTCGATTTTCTGGATAAAAACTGGGTAGAATATGCGTGCTTTTAAGCTACACCACCTGTCAATTTAAACCAATATACATCCTATAATGGCAGCATTACATTGTTGTCATTCAACCATAATTTGAAAACCCAACAACAACAACAAACAAAAAAAAAATAACCAACAACAACAATTAACCAACAACAACGCTAACCACAACAACAATTATACAAATGTTCAATAACAAAATAATATCAACAATATAATCATAATTCAAAACTATTCCCAACTAAATATTCACAAGTTCAAGACTTTGTTTAGCAATACACACCATTCAATGAGTGTTTTATATTGCATTATCTTCATCTTCACTACTAGAACCTTCATCGTCGGCATGGTTCGAAGGATCACAACGAGAAGGATTAGCATATGGATAAGGCTCAGGAGACCGGGGAATGGGGAAAGCACCACTAGCAAGAAGATTGGCCAGCTAACCTTGAAGGAGATTAAATTGTTCGTCCCTCTTTTGTAGCTGAACTTTAAGGGTATCATATTGTTCATCTCTCTTTTGTTCTCTAGCCTTTGTCTGTTCAAGCTGTGCTGTCAGCTTTGCGATCTTCTTTTCCATAGACGAGATAGTCGACCTATCAATTGCCTCGCCTTGGGCAGAAGTCCTTATACCTTGCAATTCAGCCCTGTAGCGCCGAAATGATCTCTCTGGAAGGCCGTATGCTATCCCCTTTTTAGGACCACCGACAACATCCAACCATATCCTCTGCGATTCTTCGTCTGAAATGGGTGGTCGCTCGCCTTGCTCATTCGGTGGCAAGCTCTGAGTGTACTCCTCCACATTAGCCTTTTAGCGACCCTTTATCTAGAAGATAGAAAATTATTAACTATATAATATTGTAAACATTAATTTCAAGTTATAGTAGTTATGAAACTTACATATGCAGTCTCTACCCGGTCCTCTACCAATCTAGTTGGATATGTCGGTGCCTTCTTCTTTCGGATGTGAGTATCCATGAAGAACTCATCATGAGTCATTTTCCTCTCATATTTTGTTTTCTACAAATATAATAAAACGTGTTAACTAAATTAAAATATATAAATATAGTTCGATAAAAATAGATGTAAATATTTTAAAAAATTACCAGTAGTTTCCTCGCAGTCCCCATGCTCCTTGCACCCACACAGTGCAAGGAGCCACCTTTCTCAGATGCGCGGGCCTTCTTTCCCTGTTCACTCCTCTTCTCGAATTTCTCGGTGGTCCACTGCCTCATCAGATCCTCCCATATATCTGGTAGAACCCATGAAGGCTTCTTGCTCTTCTTTCGAGCAGAGGAGAAGGAATCAGATAGTCTCTTACGACATTTGTACACAAAATTTGCAAGAATTTCACTGTTATGCTGGTCCTTCCAGGCCCACTTAGTCTACAAATAAAGTATGTAACGTTAGATAAAAATATATTAATATAATACTTAAATAGATAAGAATTGTAAAACCTTAAATTAGTTGAAAATTTGCTGCACGAGCTCCGGTGGAAAGTCATTCCAAGTTACATAGGGTGCATTATACAACCAGCCAAGAGCTTCAGTGATTATTTTTGTAGTGCGATAATTAGATATGAACTTGCAACATAGAAATTATATTAAATAAACAAGAGTAGCTATTATAATTCAGCAAAAATAAAGAAGTAATAAATAAATCTTACCCATTGCCCTCAGGCCTGATGATCATCATATGATAACGATCATACCGCACTTCCTCTGGATCATCATCCTCCGGTGAATCTGAAGCGTGCGCAAAAGGGGAGGCATCTGGCTCAGCGCTACTATCCCGAAGGCGAAGTCTAGAAATGCTAGGAGACGAGCTCCGTGGAGAGGGAGACGGGGTCGCTGATGAAGATGGCTGCGATCCACACCCCTGTATCGATCTAGACCCCTGCTGCGATCCAGACTACTATTGCGATCCGGCTGGCTGAAATCTAGATGGATGCGATCCAGCTGGTGATGAAGCAAATGGAGCAGATGACGGGCGTACCACATGGCCCTGTGACTGCTGACTCGATGGACCCATGTAACTACATGCATGATTATATGGAGGAAGCAGGGTATAGCCCTGTGGCGGAGAATGGTAAGAATACTGCTGAGAGGGTGGATGGTAGGTAGTCTGATGAGTAGATGGATGTGATGGAATAGATGTGTGCCGAGAAGATTGCTGCCAGCCATCAGCAGCGGAGGGATGCAAGTGTGGAGTAGAAGGAAGGGAGGGTATAGCACCATCATCATGATCAATAGGCCTCTTATCCTTCCTAGACCTACCTCGACACCTACCGGTCATCTGCATAAATTAAAGAAAATGTTAGAATTGAGTACATAAATCTATATAAGTTAAGAGCGCTTGAAAAAACTAACATGCTAGTAGTCTTTGACGTATCCTTCCTCGTCTGAAAATTCTTCCTCTTCACTTCTTTCGTTTTCATTAGGTGATTCTACATCCTCATTTTCTATAATTGTTATTTCCTCCATATCAACTTCTTCTAATATGAGTTGAGGATGCTCCAAGTCATTTTTTAGCTGATCATCCACCATTTGGTTAACACTTGAGGTATCGTTTTGGTAAGAAACATCTAGCATATTCTCAACTTTCACCCTACCAACAAGCTTAGTTTTGATTACAACCAACCAATCAGCCTTATCCCTCCGCAACGGATATGGAGCATAGTACACTTGCCTAGCTTTTTTTGCAATTATAAAAGGATCATAGTGATCATACTCCCTCTTTTTATTAACCTCAAATATTGATCAATTTCCAACCGAATCGGTCAGAATTCTTATATATTTGCTGTGGGACCACTATTTCCGTTGTTAGAAATATTTTCTTTGACTTTTGCGACCAATTTACTTATTTTCCGACCGATTTCGGTCGGTATTGTTTGGACGGGTTTTGCCTGTTTTCTAGTAGTGAAACTTTAGGGCATCGTGTCTTAAAGTTTGAAAATTGTGTCCAGAAATTTGAATCTTATGTCCTGAATTTTAAATTAGCAATTCAAAAATTCAGGACACTTAGTCATGAATCTTTAATTAGCAGCTCAAAAGTTTAGGACACTAAGTTCTGGATTCCAAATTAGCAGTTCTAAATTCAGGATACTTAGTCCTGAAGTATGGATGAATTGGCTAATCTTTAAATACATTATAAATTATGTATATATTTTAAATAGCAGGTTTAAAAATGGCTACCGGTGTATTTCGCCCTACCAAATCCATGCCATCCTCTTAATCCTAAGGTGAAAGCTCTCTTAAATGTATTTTCAGCTAACTATTTCTTTTCTTTCCTTGCGAATTGTGTGGATTCAAAATTAAGTCATTAAAGTCTGTATGCAATTTCTCATAAAATCATAAAATATACTCTAGAAAAAGGAAAGGACTTGCACTATTCACAATATTTCTAGATTATTTTACGTTGAAGTCACTAAAATTGATTAGCTCGTGACGACAATCTAGGTTAAAAACATTATTTTTCATTGGAAAAACGTCGTTTGATTTTGTATTTGAGAATATCAAACTGTGATACAAGCTAGATTAGAATGCTTGGTAATGAATAATTATATTCCTATAATATTATAGAGTGATTACTACGGTTAATCGTTGAATAAACTTTTTGTTGTCCTCGTGGAAATTGATATTAAGGCACCATATTGAACTGGCAATTGCTCAGGAGAAATGTGTTTGTATCATTGTATTGTATGACCAAGTGATATGCTGTAGTATATGATTTGAACCACTCGTTCTCACCTGACTAATTTTGCATATATATATATTAAAAAAAGGAGAAATCAATTAGATTTTCTTTATAGAAATAAATAACACTTCTAAAACGGACGGAGCTATCAGCCAGAAGAAAGAGTAGTAATGGACCAATTAACGAAGCTTGGTTGTATGATAAGTCCCACTCCCACATCATAAACAGATAGGTTGAAAATTTAAGTCGTTATAAAGATAAGTACTATTATCTTCTTTGTACTCTTAAACAAAATACTGCATCATAAAACAAGATCCCATTAAATAAGACAAATTAAAAGAGCCAACATTTCATAGGTCCCTGCTCCAATTTAGCTAGAATTAGGATATAGTCAATATAGGTGGCTCACAAGCATCTTAGGCCTAGGGTGGGTGGTAGCTCAACAAGACAACAACAATATATTAATTTCCTCTATGTATTGACAAATTTGGAGACCAGCGTATTATATTATGAAATTCCAGCAAATTATACTGGAATCTTATGTGTAAAAAATTCGAACTCCATCATATTATGTTGGAATTATTTTGAATTTTTAAGGTTTTTTTTGTTTGAATTTTATCTTTATATGAAAAAATGACTAAATTTCGATTACTTTTAAAATTGTAACTATTTTTCTATATGTGGCTATGTCTAATTTTTTTCGAAAAAAAAAAAAGGCGAGTACCAAAGAGTGAAAAACAGACAAATACTAGTCAAGGGACATGTCAAGCAGCACATGCAGCTCAATTGAGGGATTGTTTCGAATTAAAAGACCTAAGATTTGGAGGGTTTCACATGCTTTTGCCTATAGGCCTCCTGGCTAATTCTTCCCCCTTTTGCATTGAATATTTATTTTATGTATTTTCTTTCTTGTTCCATCATTATATCCACTTTTGGGTTGTCTATACTTTTTACACCGTCTTTATTTAAAACGAGCGGTGCTTCTATGTTTTTTGCTATCTTCATATTTTCATGTTCATATTCATTCTATTACCTGTCATGGGATCAATATTCATTTGATTCCACGCCTAAATTGACGCTTGTGTTATTTCTATTAAATTCTTGCTTTAAAGAAACAAGTTTCTTGGTGGGATTAATTTGCCAATTAACTAATCAACAGTTTTGACTTTTGAGGCGTTATTCAGTCGATAAGTCTGTGCTTATGTTAGTAATTTAGTAACTTTGTGTTAAATCATCCCGCTAACAAAAACTCGAAATTTACGACAATTGATCGAAATGTAAATTTAAAAAATATCGGTAAATAAATTTGTGATATTTAAGCAGTGCAGCGTAATTAGATATTTATAGAATGTTGCTGTATTCTTACTTTCTTGTAGTGCAAGCTGTTCATCCACGAATGCATTTTGCCATACTACTTACTTCAATTTTGATTGAAGGATCATCTTTCTTGTCCTTAGGTTCAGTTTCTTTTGATCAGTAACATAATCAGTGGCGTAGCCACCCTATCATAAGGGTGGTCAAGCGCACACCCTTCATCGAAAAGTTATACTGTGGTATATAAGATAAATATTATTTTACTATATATTATATTTTCGTCCTTTACAGAGTTGAGTAAAGCAGCCCAGTGTTTCAGGGTGATCAAAGTAATGTGTTGTTTACGGGTTCAAAGTTTTACCCATTTTATTTGCCAAAACTAAACAGAGGCCAACTGATGGTCTATTGATTCTTTTTCAATCAAAAAAAATTCCTAAAAAATAACTCTTAAAACTTAAAATTTTTGTAGAAATAAACAACTAATCTTAAAAGTAAATTTTTACCTAAAAATTATTTCTTAAATAAATTTTATAATTTAAAAATCAAGCTCTATAAAAATTTCTTCAACAAAGTTCCCTACAAACTACAAATCCTCTCGAACTCTCTCTTTTCTTTGGTTTTATGCTTGCTTTTATAAAACTTCTAATGTTATTTTTTGTTATTTTAATTTATAAAATTATAGTTCTATTAAAAATTATTTTATTGTTTAGCTAAATATTGTGCAGTTATATCTAAAATATTTGGTACACTATCCATCGATAAAAAAAATTATTGACTTGTTTAAATTTTGAACACCCTTGACGGATTCTAGTTAAGCTACTGGTAACATTTTGACCGATTAATATTTCGTATGTGGGAGTTGTGATTGAAATAGTATAGTATCATTTTTATGTATACCTCTGCTTGAAATAGTTGGGGATTTATATTTCTGTTTTCATGTAATATTAAACATATGAGTATTTCTTTTCAAGTCAATGTAAATTAAAAGATTTACCCGCTCAATTACGTGGGGAAGTGAAAATATATATGATTTTGAAGTCACCATTGTGCGTGTTGCATAAGAATTTATAAATTTATCCACTTCAAACCACACTTAAGAAATATGCGTTTCAAACCACACTTAAGAAATATGCGTATGAAGTTTCAAACATTAACGTCTGGAATTGTCGAATTGCAAACTTCACATAATCGGATCTGAAGTTCTTCCTTCTTAGTGCAAACATCGAACAAATTAATCTGAAGTTACAAATTTCGGCGCGAGCCCATCACAGTGTAAGCTTCAAAAAAAGCCGAGTCTAAAGTTAGCACGTCGAGTATAAACTTCAGACAATCAGGTCTGAAATTTTTCCGCCGTAATACGAACCTCAAACAAATCAGTATGAAGTTTGCACTGCAGCAGACAAACTTCGCACAAATTAGTCTGAAGTATTTGTCTGAAATAATGCATACAGATACGAATAGAATATATGTTAAATTTCTTTTACAAAAGTCGGTTCATGTTAAACAACATAGGGCAAATAGGGTATGGTACGAAATTTTTACCAAATAGTCCATCCAATAATGTCTCCCCATTTTATAGCTCTCTACACCATTTAGTTCTCATGTGTTTGGTTCCCGGAAGTCATTTTATTTAAAATATTTTTCATGAAAAAATTATTTATGGTATTTTCTTGGAAATATTTTTCATCAGAAGAGGGAAAACGACTTTGTTCACTTATGGACGAATGACATTTTTCTTATAACTATCTTCAATTTTAACTTCATATTATTTTCTCCCACTAACACTTAGACATTAATAATAATATACTTATTATTAATAATATTAATGGTAATAATAATAATAATATTTAAGACTTAGAAATTTCATCAAGATACTTATCGATTTACTATTACTATAATTATTATTGTTAATATTTAAATTATATTCTTTCAAAAAAGTATTTTCACTCACCAAAAAAAACACCGAAAAGCAATTTTCATAAAAATTACTTTTGTCGTGACACACACACACACACTTAGTTACACAAAATAATCCCGTAGAATGTAGATGATGCTACAACATATATACATGCGTTGTTTGTATATAGGTAACAGACTAACAGTGATAGAACAAATAGTTCTTATTTTGTAATTTATATGAAACACGACATCTGCACAATCATGCACACCGCAGAGTAGAGATACATAAAATTATAAAAAAAAACTGTACCCATTAAGTCAAAGTTGTTGAAAGATAATAGTAAAGGAAATAGTTGATCTATACGTGTAAGCGCTGTTTCCTTTTTTTAAAATGAAGAGAATAACAAAAAGAAATAGAAAAAGTTACAATTATGTGCTTACTGCAAACGGATCTCAAGATGCTATCATTGATACTTAAAAGCCTTACATTCTTCAAATTTTAAATTTAATGCCTATCCAGAGGGGTAAATACTTATTCTCATGGGGCGTTTATATTAAAATAAAAAAAATCTAATATGGTTAAATAATTTAATAAATTAAAAATATGTATTGATTAATCATAATTAAGTGATAGAACTTTATGTGCAAACAAACGTCATACTTCTATTAATTTGGTGTAAACACTCGCGAGGGTAGCTTTTGACCCACCTTGAGGTACATGAATATCCTTTAGATGTCGATATCTAAACTTTATACTCGACCATTTGAAGTTGATTTAAAACGACTAAACTTATAAAACTTTAGGAACTTCAATTATGCCTTAAATTAGTGATTTTGAACTTATCCCGTTGAGAGCCAGGACCAATAGTATTTTTAAACCATATCTAAATCTAAAGATATTAAACCGATAGAAATTTTATATAACTAGTCACTTTTCATCCTCGTGTGATGGAAAAATGCTCATAATTTAGAGTTTCAAATTCCGTAGGTAAAACTTTAGGTTACATGTGAAATTTGAAACGGCAGGACGTGGCTATTTTCAAAAACCAGCACCAAAAAGTGGCTGAGGGGGCCATTTCTACAAAAGCAATATTTTGTTTAGAGGAACTTTCATAAAGCACCACAATTTAGAACCAAATTACCATATATATAATTATAGTTTACCTAATTATCGTTCTTATTTATATATCAATTTCGCTGCATGCAGGCAGGGACGGAACTAGAGTGTTCCGAGCGGGTTCGGTCGAACCCAATAGCTTTGGTTCGAACCCTATATTTGTTTTAAAAAATTCATTGAATATATATGTAGATTATTAACTTAGAACTCAATAGCTTAAAACGACTAGAATTTCGAACTCATAAACTTGAAATCATGGCTCCGCCTCTACATACAGATCTCATTGTATCAATCCGTTGTCGGGCTGTATCAACGAATACAGTCTTGATGGAAAAGATGTATCAAAACTGTATTTATTTGCGCATAGTGGCTGAATCAATGAATACAGTTTAATTGAAAAGGTTGTATCAACTGCATTTGTTCACATATAATGGTTATAACCATGAATACAGATTTGATGAAAAAGTTGTATCAACTGTATTCTCTCTCATACAACGAAATACAATGTAGATCATACAAAGAAGAAGAAAAAGACGACTCAAATCTGTGAAGCCGTAAAAATCGTAACTTTCAATCTCGAATTGTAACGAAATAGCAACATTAATCCTTGATGAGTGAAACTTGTCTTGAATCAATTCAATCTCGAATTCCATCATTAATGAAAACTTGAACCTTCAAAGTTGAAACTTGGATTTGAGAAATTAAAATAATTTCGGATTGGGTATAATTCTAAAAGTTTGAGAATATCTTTAGAAAGCTTATATCTCAAATTTATGATGATTTGATATAGATTTGATGTAGTTTTGGATTAAATTTCAGAATGTGAACTCCATCATTCATGAAGTTTTGAAGCTTCAAAATTGAAACTTGAGTTTGGGAAATTAAAATAATTTTGGAATGGGTGTGGTTCCAAAAACTTGAAAACATCGTGGGGAGCTTATATCTCAAATTTTGGATGATTTGGTGCAGATTTAATGTAGTTTTGGCTAAAATTTCAGCATGAAATTAGAGTGTATGCAAAGTGTATGCCTTTTGTTTGTTCTTAACGGGTATTTGCTATAAAACCAAAGTGTAGCTATGCATTACAATTATTTTAAAGCGTATTTATTTAATGTAAATATAATATATAAGTTAGTTACACCATATAAATTTATCTATCTATATTTTTTATGTGGTTGTTTTAATTAAATGACAAAATAAAAAGAGTTTTACTTCAATAAGTATCATCGGAATATTGTGTTATTAGGCTAGTATAACCGATATTGCTTAATACAACTAGGAAACTAGGAAAATCCCCTAAAACTTAACAAATAGGGGGAATTATACATATAAATACAACTCACACGCATACATTGCAACTAAGTATCCTATCATTAACTTTGCAAAGCAGTAGCCTAAAAATAATAGGCTAAGATTCAACATTCAACTCCAAATAATTTCTCGAAATTACTATTTATTTATTTTTTAAAAAAAATGCTCAAGCTTTTAATCTAATTTTCGATTCTGTAATTGTGACTCAAATATTAGTTCAACAAACCAAATATATTTGGGTGGTGAAAAATTAAATTTTTAAGATAATCCACCATTGTTGAACACGCTTAAATAAGTGGGTATAAATTTCGAATATAGTTTTGTTAGAAATTTGGAGTGGATGTTGTTTAGACTTGTTAGAAATATTATAAGGAGGTTGTATATAAAATTGAAGTCATTTAATAAAGATTTAAACTAGTCCATCATTGTTGAACAAGCTTAAATAAGATTATTTAAATTTCGAATTTGGTTTTATGAGAAATTCTAAGTGGGTGTCTTTTAGATTTATTAGAAATAGTATAAGGAGGTTGTATACAAAATTTGAAGTCATTTAATGGAGATTTGGAATGGTTTTGAACAAAAATTACAACTGAAAATCATGGAAGAAGTTCGCCTACATACGTTTGTATAAAGGTGTATAAACATGTATAATAGTGTATAAGAGATATTTAAACAAACATATATACTATTATATAATATTATACATCATTATACAAAAACTGAATTCGTCTTCTTCCTTGCGTCTTTTCTGAAGTTTAACTCAAATCTTGCTCAAATCTACTCCAAATCACTTCAAATTTTAATTTTAAACTCCTCTTGATATTTTCAATTAATTAGAACAACATCCAATAAAACAACTAACAAACTCAAAAAATCATATTTTCGAAAGCAAAGCTTTGAATGACCTTCAATGGTGGACTTCTATTCTTCAATTTTTTGTTCTTCAATTTTCTTATATCCACATATATACATTGCAACTAGGTAATACAGTTATAACTTTGTAAATTTGTAGCCCAAAAGATAATAAGCCAAGGTGTTAAAAAAATTATTTTTTTTTACACAATCAACTACTATTTTCACTCAAAGATAATAGAAAATGCAAAGCAGAAGCTCCAAACAACTAAATCGGGTAGCTTCCAATAATTTCTTTTCAAATCATGTACACATTGGGCTGAAATATAGGCCAATTTGCTTTATGTGGTCCAGCGAAGTGATTCTAAGTGTAATTGTTCAATAGCTCATTAGCGAAGATTTATATATTGCATTATGCCAAGGGATTTGCATATATACCCAGCTTTGGGTTCATCATTCAAAGTATATCAGTATTGCTCAAAAAATTGTAATTTTATTTGTTTTAGGATGAACTTCATATTTAACGGGATGTAGTTGAAAAAATTCGCGTACGAAGTTGCAAACTTAAGATGCACTTAAGACTGTTTTAGTTTGAAGTGCAGTTAATTTTTGTATGTAGTTAAGACTTTTTTAGTCTGAAGTGCAAAAATTATATTTAAGATACACTTAACTTAGTAGGTGTGAAGTGCAACTAATTTTTGCATACACTTTAAGGCTTTTTAGTCTGAAGTATAAATTGCTCAGAAACACATACTTATTATTCGAATTTCAATAATCCAACATCCAAAATCTACTCCAAATGAGCTCAAATTTGAAATATAACTTTCAAATATCATAAAGAACAAACACCAATCATCAATTTGTTAAAACAATAACAAATCTAACAAACATTTTTTCAACTAAAAGGAAGAAGAAAAAGAAACCATAAATGATAACAAAGAGAGAAGCGTCACAACATCACTACTACTACTACAAAAAAAAAACAAATCACCTTAAAATTTGCTCACAAATATCATATAAATCTTTCGTTGTCTTTATTTTCACAGTAACTAAGAAGAAGAAGAAGTAGAAGAAGAAATTTTTAAATTTATCTGTACTTTGGGTACTAATTAATTTTTCTTTTTTAAAAATGATTACAAGTTAATTGGGGGCGACCAAATAGGACTCCCCATAAAAATTTGGGATTGTTATACAAATAGCCGGTCGGATTCAATGTTTACTTTTTTTAGCTAGTATACATAAATTATATATTGATTATACATAGTAATACACATAATATACATGAGTTATACATATATTATATACTATTTTTAGTTGAAGAGATGACGTGGATGATTATTTGAATTAATTACCATTATGCGAGGTGCCACCATGACATTAAAGTTGACCATGTTCCCATCCCTCATGGTCCTTATTAATAACATGACCCGACGTCTTATCAACATCATTTCATTTAGAAGTAGGCCTGCCCGTCATCAATATAAGGTGTTTCATGGCAATGTCATCCTCTTCATCTTTTGTTATTAAGTTATTTTAACTTTATCCTTTAAATATATATATATACGGGATGAAATTGAAAAATAGCCACAGTTTCAATGTGTATATAATCACGTCAAATAAAAAAAATAGTAGTTCTTACTCTTCCATCCTATCAAAATATCTATCTATCTATTTATATATATATATATATATATATATATATATATATATATATATATATATACATATATATATATATATATATACACGGGTGAAGTTCAAAATAGTCAAATCTTGAAAAATAGCTACTGTTTCAAAAGTAATCGAAATTTAGACACTTTTCATATAAAGTTAAATCTGAACTAAAACACTGTTCAAATCCGAAAAATATTCCAGCATAATATATTGGAGTTCGATTTTTTACATGTGAACTTCCGGCATAATATACTGGTCCAACGTAATATGTTGGAAGTTCATATACCGGTGCTCAAATCTCCAGTATATTATGCTGGAATATTTCGTGTTGCGGCAAAATAGTGGCTATATTTTAATGACTTTGCAAACGCTGACTATTTTTCAATTATCAATCCGAAAACTGACTAGCTTGTGCTATTTTTACATATATATATATATATATATATACGTATTTATGACATTTCATTTCACGTCGCATAATGCAAGTATTATTACTTCATAATCGAAAATATAAAATTGAAATCAGTCTCGAGGCGATGCAACCTTTGATGCCCTGATGCGACCAAAGTGGGCTCTTTAACTATCAACCAAATATGCCTCAATAACGTATATAGAATATTCATGTAATGATAAATAATGTCTATCCGTTGATAGAAAAGAACTATTAAGATTGATGAGATACTATTAACGTTATAGTTTACTAATATTTTACAAAAAATTATAAAAATATTTGCGATAATTGATACGGGATTTATCTATAATGCACCTATAATGAGACTACTTTTAAGGTATGATACGAATGAGAAATGGAGAAAAATAAAATATTTGAAATAGTTCCTTTTTACAAATGAACTTTGACCATAATTGGAAAGGAAGAGGAAGATTATTATGCTTATATAGAGAAGCAATTCTTATAGCTCTTAAAGAGTTAAAGAAGAAAGCAAGTCTTTTGCGGGCTATCATCACTAGGCTCGGTTTCAACTTTGAATTTGAATTTGGTTAGTTGATTTGATTAGTTGATATATTTTTGGACCAACTTTTTTTTTCCTTTCCGTTATTTTTCGCGGTACATTTGCGTTTTTTTCCCGATGGTAACTTTTGAATTTGAAATTAGAGACCAAATAATACTGAACATAATTTTGAACATTTTTGCCGCCGAATAAACATTTTCCACGAACAAGCATCTCAACACTATAAGCTGAGAGGTTTGGTCTCATTTTTACTACCCAAAATCTGCAAAACTCTCCCTCTTTGTTTTTTTTGTGTTTTTTTTTTGCATATCTGCATCATTTTCAAAAGGAAAAATAAATGTCCATTGTGTCATGATTTGCTTTGCCATTTGAGTTCGTCGGAGTTTTATAATTTGCAGTGTCGCTATTATAAAATAATTTTTCATTCTATCGTGGACGGAGTTAATCCAAATACTTTGTGCAATAATGAGAAAGTTAAATTCGATAAGGACAAAAAACAATAACTGTTGTTTTGAATGACTCATATTTCTGGGCTATACTTTCAGAAGAAAAATACTCAATGCAAAATCTTTGGTACCATTTCGTGCCATTAGAATGTAAAGAAAGTTTTTTTTTTTTTGGGGTAAGTATGAAAATTGTGCGAAATAGTCAAAAGACTCTGTCAAGTAAACTAGTTCTCCAAATGAAGTCATTTAGAAAGTATAGACAATTGGAAGGAGAATAGTTATTTCTAATTTAAACTTACATTTTCCTTTTAAACAAATGCATGCATGAAACCGATCTTCATTTTCTTAACTCCTTGTAACTTTCTCAATCAGCACATTTTCCAACTGACTTTCTGGATATCCAATTTTCCAAACAAAGATTAAAGTTTTTCAAACATAGCGGCTTTTGTTAAGTAGTTACGTTGTTCTTTTTAAATTCCCTCCCCCCCCCCC
>AWOL01S0133520.1:0-16990 GCA_000715115.1 Nicotiana otophora
CTTGCATTATTGTCTTGGACGATGGAGAGTAGCATGGATTGTCACACAGATTGATCCTCTATTGGATCACGCTATGTGATGTAAGTAGGGAGGATCCATCACTTGAAGCATCATCATCTTCCTTCACATCAGAGTACTTAGATCCGGAGAGGTCAAGCAGAGCAAGAGTTTTCTTGATCTTTTCAGCAACATCGCTTCCTCTTTCGGGTGCGTTTGTGGAAGATCTTGCTCCTTTTGAGGATGAAGATCCGAAAATAGGGATTGATGCGGACGGCACTTGGGGTGCTTGTTATCCTAACGAGCTTGCTTTGCTCCTCAAAACTGGTCCAAAGCTTCCAAAAGTAACATCGAGGATACTTTCCACATCAGCATAGAACCTGGAATTAGCAGCCTTGGTGGAAGTTGAACTAGAGTTGATTTTTTTTGAAGCCATTTTAATGTTCTTGAACTTTGGTAATTGAAAAGTTGAGATGAGAGATAGAGATTGTCCCACTGGGTATGCCAGAATTTGTAGACAATAAATTGCGTCAAGAAAATAAAATCAAGACCGAAAAATATTACAATAATCGTAGTATTTTATTTCAAATAATATGAGTGTTACAATCTCTATGAATCCTCTGATTCTACTTTTCGACGGTAAATAAAAGAGATTCGAGCTTAATCTTGAATTTTATTTTATTTTAATCCAGGTGCTTGGGGCCTGATCTTGATCCTGACGTATTTGAAATCCAAGGGCTTGCATCTTGTTCTTGAATCTTCATATTGATCTTTTAATCTTTAGAACACTTTAATGCTTGTAGCTTTTAGACAAATTTGCAGCGTTTGATCCACGAGCTCTCTCTTGCTTCTTATTATAACTTCTGATCCCTTTTCTGGGTTATGAAGACCCCTATTTATAGTTGTGCAAGGGAAAAGTTCTGATAAGAACAAACTCTTTCCGACCAATCAAATTGAAGTGACATGGCAGCATTTGATTGGCCAGAACATGTCACTTGCACAAGTGGTGCGGTTTCATTGGCCTTTTGATTTGGTTTGGCATGCCCTGTCATTTTGACACGTGGCATGATCTTATTGGCTCTTTCGTTTGACTTGGCGTGCCACGTCATTTGGCACGTGGCACCAAACTAGGCCTCTAGGAAGAAGACATTTTTGGCTTAATGAAGTGGGCCATGATTTGTAACCAACTAAATGGGCTAGCTCAATAGATTAAGGCTTATTTATTTAAGGAATGTTTACCTATATGTACTACATTATAAACTTATTTACCCTCACTGTTTAGGTTTTAAGTTAATTTCAAGTTGATATACAATTTACCAATTATATACAAATTAGTATTAATGAGTATCTCATTATATTAGGAATTGAATAGGGAGTTCCGTCTTCTCTCCCTCTCTCTCTCTCGCTCTCTCTTTCTCTCTTTCTCTCTCATTCTCTATCAGTATTCTTATATTAATATCTTTATGTGGATTAACTGAAGAAATGATACTACTGTTAAGTGGGAAAAAAAAGAGAAGATTAGTACCTAGCAAAGTTCTTGCTTTAGATCCTATAAAAACGAGAAAGTAAATAAGAAACAAATTAGCTCTGATGAAGAGAATCATTTTACTTATCATTCTTTTAGCTTTTTGGAATCAATAAAAAAAATAGTATTAATTAGAAGCGAGTAGATTGAATTGGAAACTATGTTAATCCATTAAAAACTCCAATGACAACCATTAAAAAGCTTCAAATCTTTGAATTCGAAAATTGAATTTCATGAAATTATTTTTTGTTTGGATTGGGTGTTGTTGTAAATGATTAGGAATATCCTTTGGAGTTTATATCTCAAATTTGAGACAATTTGGTGAAGATTCGAGATGGTTTTGGTTGAAATTTTATATTGAAACTCGAGAAAGAAGACATGAACAAATTGTATATATTTTGCATATCGAATGTAGAAACGGAATACAAAATATCTACAATTTACATAATTGTATATAAGTTGTATGTAAATTATAGTTTTTGACCGGATTCTGTACAAAAAATGTGTATTTATATTGTAGATAAATTGTAGATTTTGACCGAATTTGTATATATTTTGAAAAAAAATTTTGTTACTTCCCGTAAATATGAAAACTTAGACAAAACCGGGTAAATAATTTTAAAATCTTGTATATATACAAAAAAAGTCCTTTTATTTAATCCATATATATGAGACTTATATAATTGATTCAATTATATTAACTCATAATATTTATTTGGACTAATATATTTAAAATGTTATCTAATTTATTTATTAAATTTAAATCCAATAAATTTTATATGCCTATCGTAATAAATTGCAGAGGAATGTTATAGTAAAAAGCTGTGTTACTGCAAAACTAAAGCATGGAGATGGTGGGAGCCACATTGAAAGAGGGAATAAGAAAAGTCCTTGAAAGTGCTGCGGAATTCATAAAGATGATGAGAACAATCTCAGATACATATATATATATATATATATATAACAGTTGAGAGATTTTTTTTTTCTCGTTGAATATATCAAATTTCACATGTATATCTAAAGTTGTTCTCTTGGTCAACACTTAAAGGGATTCCTTGAGTAACTTGATCAGTGGGGAGAAATTAAAAAANAGGAAAAATTAAAAAATAGTCAGATTTATAAGTGGTAATTGAAAAATAGTCATAGTTTCAAAAGTAATCAAAATTTAGTCAATTTTCATGTAAAGATAAATTTGAACGAAAATATTGTTCATAATCCGAAAAATATTCCAGCATAATATAATGGAGTACCAGTATAATATACCGGTCCAGCATAATATGCTGGAAGTTCTTACACAGGTGCTCCAATCTCCAGTATATTATGCTTGAACTTTCCGCGTGTTGGAGTTTCAGCATAATATGCTGGAAGTTCATACACAGGTGCACCAATCTCCAGTATATTATGCTGGACCGGTCCGTATTGCAGCAAAATAGTGGTTATTTTTCAATGACTTTGCAAACGGTGGCTATTTTTGAATTATCAGTCCGAAAACTGGCTAGCCCGTGCTATTTTTACTGATTAGTGCAATTCCTTTTTAGATGGTTTGTATAAATGTTGCCGATAAGAACTGACTCAGACCGGTAACTTTAATAGAGATGTCAAATGGGTGAGTTGGGCTAATTTTCAACGGGTTAAAATGGACGGAGTCAATAAATTGGCGGATCATTCATCTGCCCAAAAGTTACTTGGACCGAGATGAGCTGGGTCAAGATGGGCTAAATTTTGGGTCATATTCCAAACCATCCAACTCTTATCAAGCTTTAATTAATGTGTGTTGTTTTCTTATGATTGTTTAATACAAATAAAACTTTTTTTTCTTTTGTTATAGTCACATAAAGCATATCAAACCAAAAAATAATATTTTAAAAATATTTTAGTAAAGTTATTCATGGGTCAATTTGGGCTAAAATTCAGTCCACATTTAGATGGGCTGAGATGAGTTGGGGTCAAGATGGAATGAGTTTAATAAATGGGCGGGTCAATAACTGGCCCAACCTTAGACGGGTCAATAACTGGCCCAACCTTAGACGGGTCAATAACTGGCCCAACCTTAGGCGGGTCAAATGGGTTTGAGCATAAATTGCAACACCTAATTTCAAGAGTTAATAACTAAAGTGAGAATATATATTACTTAATAACGAATACGTAATAATATGTATATGAAAGACACATATTTTATATTTATTGATTTGGTATAAAATATGGATGGAGTAAATTTTTACCGATGATCGCCTATCAATAAAGAAAAGAAGACAGTGAATGACCAAATTTTCTAGAGACGTGTGAAGAAACATTCCTATAGAAAGCACTAGTAAGAACAAAATGCACAACAATTTCATGGATAACTGATACTCATGTGGTCACATCCTTGACCCTAATAGCTCTCCTATGGCCGCATATGGCTTCCAATTTTAGCAATAGTTGACTGACTCATCAGCTCGTCTGGCTTTCTAAATAGGATTTAACTTGTACACATTTACAATGTAAGAAGTATATACATTAATGTAATTTTGTTCATTATACAATTAAGTTAATCTTATTTTTGGATTACTAACTTTACTTATGCTTTGATGAGTTTACTAATTTTATGTAAAATGAACAAGCACCTACATTTACTTTTCATATGATATGATAGCGTATAAATTCTTTTACAATATGAATATATAGAAATTAAACTCATAATAATAAAGCATAAGTTGTGTGAGTCTTCAGTCTCATGAGCGCATACAAGTCAAACTCTCCAATGGCTATTTCATTCTTGTGCACTCAAACACATATGCGGCTAACTTCCACCGTGATGGACCACGTTTTATGTCTCAATCTTACTAAAATGTCTTTTTTGTTTGTTTCAAAATTACGTGAAAGGAAAAATATCTTTCACGCATTTAATGCATTTCTTGTATCCTACTATCAAAAGTTGCAAGAAAAGTCAACTTTATGTAAATAAAGAGGATTCAACTCCTTATTTTATCAACTCATTTCCATCTAAATACAGCTAAGCTTTTAGTCTTTTGCCTATTGCACCATAATGAAACGAAACAATTACTCGAGAAGTAATGCGCACGCCTTTATAACGAACACAAAAACTACTTCAATCACAGAATACGTAGACTATTAAACTAAGAAACTAATTCAATCACAGGACGTTCACCTTTCGTGAGTTACGCACAACAAACCAAAATGTAGAATGATCTTACATATGAGCATGTTCATAATTTAACCATCTACCTCCTTTCCGGTTCAAGTTGCTGCTCTTCTTTCCTTTATTTTTATTATTTTTAAACCTTTTCCTTTATTTTTATTATTTTTAAAACTCTCCCAAATAAGGAGGATCTATAGTGTTTTACACTTCCTCTCCAAGGTGACTCGAACCCAGGACCTAATGATCGTGGTACTTTCACCAACTGAGCAAGCCTCACTTGTCACGCTGTTCTTTCCTTTAAGGGTCTTTTAATGGTGAAATACAAACCAGCTTTGACGCACCTCGACTATTCCAGGAATAGGCAAAAAGAAAGAAATCACAGCAATGTTTGTCTCCGTTGGAATTTAAACCCTAACCTCCTATAATTTTCACTCATGTTGAAATTTAAGCCCTAACCTCTTATGATCCTCAACCATTTCACTGACCCAAGGCCCCACCCTTCGCGCTTTTTTACTGTATAGAGTACTCTACTGTCAGCCAATCTTTTCTTTCTTTTTTAAAAATCTATTGATTAAATCTGTCGATTAAAATAACATATTTCATCAACACCCTCCAAATAGGTATTCCACACTGCGCCATTTTTAGAGGGCTGGAGATAGGTCTGTCATATTTCCTCTTTGCAATGGTAGCAGAGACAGTAGCTTTATCATAAAACGATCTTATATACTACAAAAGATAGGCACACGGCTTACCAAAATTAAGTTCCAATTGGTCGTTCACAAATAGTTACTCCAATAACCATTCATAACCAAATGCATTCAAAGGCAAATATAACTCCATTCCTCGTATGTACGTACTCATATCCTCACTACTAGTAAATGAAAACATCCAGCAGCAACAAAGGACAAGGCAGTCATAAGTGAAAAAGTGAAGATTGTTTGCTTGAATCCTTTCGAATATACTTGTTTAGGGAACAATTATACAAGGAGATACCTATTATTTTGTACACCAAAAATGTAAGACAAGTTAAACTGATAATATCCCCGCATTTAATCGTACTAGTTCTACTTCTATAGTCAAACAAAAACAAGAAAAAATAATGGACTATAAAACGTAGAAGATGTCAAGCTAAGTCTATTGGGAAAAAGAATCAGATGCAGACCCAAACCTATAACTCATATGCAATCTTCCAAGCTAGCACGTTTCTGCAGATTAATTTGAGTCTCCAAATTAGTCGTCATCTTCCGAATCTGTACTCAGAAGGACCAAAAAAAAGGTCAGCTTCAGTAGCCCAATTCAGTATAAACGTGTTTAAGAGTTAACATGTTAAATACTTCTCCAATTAAACACAGAGGAAAAGTCGTTATTAGTTTAAGATCTACAAGAAAACATGCTAGCGTGAAAAGGTACTTTCATTACTCATCTTCATTCTCAATTTGTCTTTGGGGTGGGAAAAAGACATGAAAAAGCAAGGAGGTGTCTATCAGCACAAATTCAACAACATAGTGTGCCTGTGCTAAATTGAAAATGACAATTAAGATGCTTACCAGATCTTATATCTTCCCCAACCTTCCCTCTATTTTTTAATTGTCTCATGATCATTGAACATATGAGAATCCACCAATACAGGTGGAACACAAGTAGGGTCAACAGCATTGTGTTGAAGATGTAGTATAGCACTGTACTGTATGCCTCTGACAACTTCAAAACCTCACATAAATAATAGCTGGGAAATGAACACATTGAATTAATTAGGGGAAACCAGAAAAAGAAGGGGAACAACATCATATGAGTAGAAAATCTAATAAGGACCTAACCTTGAGGATCGTATGACCCAAAATGGAAAGAAAACCAGCCTAAGTACAAACCAGGAGACAGCAAAAAAACCAAATAATATGCTAGCTCCAAGCTCCTTCTCCGAATATTTAAACACTTTGGCAGCTTCAAGAAAGACATCANTTTATTTTTATTATTTTTAAAACTCTCCCAAATAAGGAGGATCTATAGTGTTTTACACTTCCTCTCCAAGGTGACTCGAACCCAGGACCTAATGATCGTGGTACTTTCACCAACTGAGCAAGCCTCACTTGTCACGCTGTTCTTTCCTTTAAGGGTCTTTTAATGGTGAAATACAAACCAGCTTTGACGCACCTCGACTATTCCAGGAATAGGCAAAAAGAAAGAAATCACAGCAATGTTTGTCTCCGTTNATTATTTTTATTATTTTTAAACCTCTCCCAAATAAGGAGGATCTATAGTGTTTTACACTTCCTCTCCAACGTGACTCGAACCCAGGACCTAATGATCGTGGGTGAAGGTACTTTCACCAACTGAGCAAGCCTCACTTGTCACGCTGTTCTTTCCTTTAAGGGTCTTTTAATGGTGAAATTCAAACCAGCTTTAACGCACCTCGACTATTCCAGGAATAGGCAAAAAGAAAGAAATCACAGCAATGTTTGTCTCCGTTGGAATTTAAACCCTAACCTCCTATAATTTTCACTCATGTTGAAATTTAAGCCCTAACCTCTTATGATCCTCAACCATTTCACTGACCCAAGGCCCCACCCTTCGCGCTTTTTTACTGTATAGAGTACTCTACTGTCAGCCAATCTTTTCTCTCTTTTTTAAAAATCTATTGATTAAATCTGTCGATTAAAATAACATATTTCATCAACACCCTCCAAATAGGTATTCCACACTGCGCCATTTTTAGAGGGCTGGAGATAGGTCTGTCATATTTCCTCTTTGCAATGGTAGCAGAGACAGTAGCTTTATCATAAAACGATCTTATATACTACAAAAGATAGGCACACGGCTTACCAAAATTAAGTTCCAATTGGTCGTTCACAAATAGTTACTCCAATAACCATTCATAACCAAATGCATTCAAAGGCAAATATAACTCCATTCCTCGTATGTACGTACTCATATCCTCACTACTAGTAAATGAAAACATCCAGCAGCAACAAAGGACAAGGCAGTCATAAGTGAAAAAGTGAAGATTGTTTGCTTGAATCCTTTCGAATATACTTGTTTAGGGAACAATTATACAAGGAGATACCTATTATTTTGTACACCAAAAATGTAAGACAAGTTAAACTGATAATATCCCCGCATTTAATCGTACTAGTTCTACTTCTATAGTCAAACAAAAACAAGAAAAAATAATGGACTATAAAACGTAGAAGATGTCAAGCTAAGTCTATTGGGAAAAAGAATCAGATGCAGACCCAAACCTATAACTCATATGCAATCTTCCAAGCTAGCACGTTTCTGCAGATTAATTTGAGTCTCCAAATTAGTCGTCATCTTCCGAATCTGTACTCAGAAGGACCAAAAAAAAGGTCAGCTTCAGTAGCCCAATTCAGTATAAACGTGTTTAAGAGTTAACATGTTAAATACTTCTCCAATTAAACACAGAGGAAAAGTCGTTATTAGTTTAAGATCTACAAGAAAACATGCTAGCGTGAAAAGGTACTTTCATTACTCATCTTCATTCTCAATTTGTCTTTGGGGTGGGAAAAAGACATGAAAAAGCAAGGAGGTGTCTATCAGCACAAATTCAACAACATAGTGTGCCTGTGCTAAATTGAAAATGACAATTAAGATGCTTACCAGATCTTATATCTTCCCCAACCTTCCCTCTATTTTTTAATTGTCTCATGATCATTGAACATATGAGAATCCACCAATACAGGTGGAACACAAGTAGGGTCAACAGCATTGTGTTGAAGATGTAGTATAGCACTGTACTGTATGCCTCTGACAACTTCAAAACCTCACATAAATAATAGCTGGGAAATGAACACATTGAATTAATTAGGGGAAACCAGAAAAAGAAGGGGAACAACATCATATGAGTAGAAAATCTAATAAGGACCTAACCTTGAGGATCGTATGACCCAAAATGGAAAGAAAACCAGCCTAAGTACAAACCAGGAGACAGCAAAAAAACCAAATAATATGCTAGCTCCAAGCTCCTTCTCCGAATATTTAAACACTTTGGCAGCTTCAAGAAAGACATCACTTGCATCATGTAATGCAAGAATAACTATCCCGATCCGAAAGAAGCTACAGATGTCAAAACACATAAAATTAAAACACAAATTGAAACAGATAAAAAATACTCCCTTCTTCCTATGAGAATCTAGAATTTTTTTTTTTGCATTTGTTAATTTCCTCCTGGGGTATTAGCCAAATTAAATTAGTCTAGAAACTTCATCTGCAATACCAAGTAATCTGACAAGGTTTTTGATAGATAAATCGATCCTTAAAACCAAAAAAGCTCTGCCATTGAATGAAGTGGACATATAGATGACGTATAACAAGTCATCATTAATATATTGCAGTTACAGAATGATGAACTCTCAAATGTGTTTGCAGCCTATTAGTTGAAACCAGTTAGAGAAGGAACATCTATTTAATTATGTCTTAACATTCAATACAGAGGAAAGAATATATTCTGCTGTACTCCTCCATCACATACTTTCTTCCTCACAAGAAGACAGCCTTTTCTAGAAGCAAATTTTCAACTAGGAGAATTAGCTCAAATTTGGAATTATAGCATAAAAACAGCGTTTGATTCTAATGTTGACGAACTTCAAGAAATGACTTAATAGATTCAAGGGAAATCGATGTTGAGAGACCAGCAAAATTATAACTCAAAAAAAGGTAGCAAGACAGGCGTGGCTAATTATAAAGCCATGTAAATTTGTTATCCTGTTTTCCTGAAATCAACAGATTAAGTAAAAAGAGGGAAATGATAAGACGTTCAAGGTTGGTCACTTTTCTTGGATACATCAGATGAATTCAAAATGGACAGTCAAGAATAACTATTATCTGATTATCCACGAACAACTTCAAAGATTAACTTGGGACCTCTTTTCCGTAATATATAGGAGAATGTTGACCATATTCTGATCAACCAATGAGCGGCGGAAATGATAAGTAACTGTATCTGCAGACTGAGTTACAGATTTGACCAATTTGGGGAGATGGGGCAAACATTTAACCTCTTTTTTTTTTTGATTGATATCTAGCAACCATTTCACTATTTTATCAGGAAGACAGCTATTGGCATCCTTGTGCAAGGGGCTAAAAGGATGGTGCTGGCTAAGTCAAATTTGACTAAATTAGTGTTTCCTGTTCTAGACATTATCTAAAGTACAAAAGCTGTTAATGCACTTATGCATACTCAATAAATGAATCAACAATGAAAAAGTGGTAAAGAATCAACATTTAGAAGAAAGGGACCAATTTAGCATCCTCATTCCCGGAAATCTCAGCAATTTTTTATATATGTAAAAAAAAAAAAAAAGCAAATTGCGTCACATATTAAGCATATCAATGCATTGGAAACACGTGCTCTATTTCATTTCTCAAAGGTAGTAAAACATCAAATTAACAAAAACATAAAATACACTTTTCTTAAATGAAGAATTCACCCAAATAGCCGCCCACCCTACCACTTAAACTAAAAATAGCCTGTGAATGTATAATACATGCATAATTTATGTATTACATGTGTATAATCAATGTATAATCTATATATATGGCTAAAAAATAAACAATTAATATGGCCGGCTATTTACGTAAAAATCCCTTCTTAAATCTGTCTCATCTACAAGTTACATGCTCTGCATCCATTTAAAATTGATAATTGCATGTCTTTACATATGGATATGCAAAGCAATATTAATACGATTAATTGTTTTGGCCGAATATTATTAAAAAGTTTGGCATATAATTTTCTTCCTTTGGCGATACATGTTCACATACTTTTTTAATCTCCTCTATATCTAGAACCAGCTTTTCAAAATTTTAACATCTAATTTGACTTAGCATCCCTTCCCCCTCGAAGTATGTTAAAGAATGTAGCCTTTGGTGGTTGAATGAATGTGACAAATTGCATGGAATCAAGCATATTTACATAGACCTAGAGACCTTAAGAGTCTCACTAACTGCATACTTAAATCATATGCATATTTTCACATCAAGATAGGGTATAAGTCCCAAAATCAAAAGGAAATAAAGAAAGGAGGAAAGTGATAACTAAGAAATAAAAAGTACACCTCTGGTGAAGTAAACCTTACCTTGAAATATATGAGTATGAAATCAGAATAACTGTCACTATGTGATGAGACATCATTACAGCAAAGTCTTTCCGTCGTGTTTCCCAAACAAGGAGCGCAGCAATGGAATAGACGTAGAACCCACATTGGCACATATAGATAAGTTTTATGCCAGACCTAAAATGAGAAATGAAACATAGGATGTCAAATTCTATTAAAGCCTCATGTGAACCTTCTTATTAAAAGATGCCTATAAAAAAAGTTGCCTGAAAAATCATCTTTCCATTCTGACAGGTAAGTATGAAGTGCAATAAATGTTGCCCACAGTTCTAATGATTCTAGCAAAAATCAACTTTTGGGGGGCATTAAAAGTTTGCATTATCAAATACGGACACATGGATTTGCATTTCTAGTTGAAGTCCTCTCTGTTCAACTAAAATGGTGTTTGTATCCAACTAGAAACAGTTTGATGAGTTCTCTGCAACCAAAGGCCTGCTTACAGCCAAGAATGAGCGAATATAAACTTGGGATTAGAAAAGGTACTGGGTTTAATAATCAGGGGATAGAGAGGCATTCCACAGGAAATTTAATAATATTACAACCATTGACAACAAATCCTAGCGTACAGGGTTGCTCCTTCCAGAACTTGTTTCTGTTCTTTGAGGAGTAGAGATGACTCCTTTTGCTTGGTCTTGATAGTTGCAGCAACAAGGTCTTTTTGCCATTTTGGCTCTTTCTTAATATATATATATATATATATATGTGTGTGTGTGTGTGTGTGTGTGTGTGTGTAGCCCTTTAATGCTCTTGCAAATAGAACTATCAAGTACTAGACAAGATACATACTGGTAACAATTAAGCAATATTTTTTTTTTTTAGGCAGCCTACCAGCCTCGGACTCTTGACCTAGTGGCATGAAGAGGACTCTCTCAACCACTATGAACAAGAATGGCCCGTATAACTGAAAATAGAAATTGGTTAGGGTCCTGCGGGTAACAATTAAGCAACATGGCATCGACTATGAAAAGTAAGTATTTTTTTAGTGGATAGTGGATACTCCATCCATCGCATAATGATGATAAGACAAGTTACCAGACGAGAATCATGATCGAAACACCCTATCCACACTATATGAAGCTTCAAGAAATTATCCATTGGATAGGAACAAAGAGGGTCCTAATTTTAGTGTTGTATTACCACCAAAGCGAAAATCATCAGTGCAGCACTTAATCGAGAAATTAGCAAACCACCAAACATAAGAAGACCAAAAGCCTTGAGAAGAGATTTCTGACAGTACGGTGGCGACATAAGATTTTCTATCTCTTTTTTCCCGCTTATAAAAGGCAGCAAACATTTGGTATAGGAGACAAGAAGATACTGCAAAACTTAAGAAACGCAACTCTAATGTGAGCCCAATGGTGGGAACTTAATAAGTAAAGCATACTTCAACTTATTTAATCCTAATATATGAACTTAGCAACAGATTTCGCCAATAACTATACTAATTTGAATTGAACATATTGTTAGCATTATGATGTTCCCCTCAAATAGGACATGGAATTATTTCTTTTCTTGCTTACTCAAATCATTTAAAGTAACAACTCCAATTTGACCTTTAAACAGACAGTACATGCTGACTTCCATATGTCATATACTAGGTCATAGCACGATCAGGATGTGATACTCACAATAGCTCTTGATTTGGCCAGCCCCTGAAATATTCCTTCACATCTAGGAACCATGGCTCATGATATGCAACTTTCAGGACACAAAACTCAATAGTGCCATAATAAGCAAGTTTCCACATGGATTCAGAGCATTTAACAATTTTTCCTCTTGTAGCCTCATCATTCTTCAGATGGGCGGTTCCCAGATGCAGCAACCAAATTGCTAGTCTCTGGAAACAAGGTAAAGAACCGTAAGAAACAGAGATATGCCAGAAAGATGGAGTAAAATAAACAACTTAACCAAAACTACCAGGTAGCTGCCAGTGAGGAAAATTCACCTTCTATCATCTATACTCTACAACATCAAGAAAGCAGTAACTGAATCTTAGTTCCTTATTATCACTACTTTCAAGCAGTTAAACTTATTGTTTGCTAAACGAGGGTAAAAAGAAATAACGTCACTATCCAAACCAGGTTATAAAGTGGTATTCATCAAAACATGAGTCCCTGAATTTTACCACTATGCAAATGGATAGCAAGTTCCAAATTATATCTCGGTATTCCAGACGTAGGACCAATAACGTTTACCACAAACTTTTCGGAAGGGGCTATATTGAGAAGGTGTGCCATTGAGAAAGTTAATGATGTAATCCCATATTGGTAAAGCTTAGGCTACTAAACAGGTAGCTCATACACATTACACCAGAACCCCAGGCACATGAATATTATTAAATCCAATTTAATTCAATCAATTAATAACAATCTTAATTAAGCCTAGAACTTTTCCATCAGAATGTCTTCCAAATAGCTTCGCCCAGACAAACAAATTAGTTGGGATCTATAATAACGAGAGCATTGAGCAGAAAGAAACAGCACATTCCTATGCGTTTGTTTTAAGAATGTTAGTACTAATTTATATTGGTTGAAAAGTGACGTCCATTTCACCCTACTTCCTTTTACGCAATCCACCAATTACAATAATTAATGTAAAAAATTTTACTCATGCTTGCACATTAAAGATTAATAATTAAAGAATCAATAAAACAAGGATAGTACTAGAAGCATTTAATGAAGCACATTTTCTGAAGAAGCAAGTGGCAGCTTACACGAAAAATGAATCTGTCAAGGATGAATCTGACTCCAACGAAACCAAAAGCGAAGTAAATGACATAGAAGAAATGAGAAGGGGCGGGGGCAGCATTGTTCGCCCAAATCGAGTCCATGGATAGAGGATTAGAACCTCAAATTCCAAATGATAACCAAAATCGCACAACGTGATGAATCCACATCTAAATTCGACCAATGGTTCCAAATTCAATAAAATTTCGCCCTTCTGCCCACCGCAGTGCCAAGTCCGATGGAGAAGCAAATACGGGTCGGACTATCGCAGGGGGGTGGGGTGGCGTGGGGTGGGGTGAGGGTGAGGGTGAAGAGAATCAGAATCAGAATAAAGAATATGGTAACGAAATAGAGGAAAAGGGAAGTGTGAACAAAAGAAAATTATTGTGTGAGAATAGAAAGCAGAATAATAAGGAGTGAGATATGGTGGAGATCTTGTGAATGGCGGGGGCCGGGGTGTGTTTTTATGTACTATTTGGTGCTCTCAAATCTCAATAAAATTTAGTGCTATTAAAAAATAGACAGATTTAGTAATGATAATTGTAAAATAGTAATAATTTTTAAAAAAATAAAAATTTATTTACTTTTTATATATAAAGATAAATTTGAACGAAAATATTATTCAAAATTCAAAAAATATTCTAGCATATTATAATATGCTGGAAGTTAAGTGCTTCAATCTTCAATATATTATGCTAGAACTTTTTGTGTTGCAGCAAAATAGTGTCTATCTTTCAATGACTTTATAAATATTGACTTTTTTTAATTACCAATCCGAAAACTGACTAGCTGTGCTATTTTCAACGACAATACCTCAATGTTTAATGATGCCCTCCCACGCACCTTCTAACCTTTTCTTTCTTTTTCTCTACGGTTAGGTCAGGCCATTGGGTGCCCGCCGCACCTTCCAAATCCTATTTTGTTTTAATTTCTTTTTCATACCTAACATGCAAATAAAAATATCTCAAATTTGAACTCGAAATATTATTGTTTCAACTGATTTTCTTGACTACTTGATTAAACTATTTATTGATTTACATAATTACAGACGATTGAAATTTGAGATATATACATGCCGAAACTGAAACTCTAGTTGTTTTGATTTATTTGCAAAAGTATATCAAAGAAATAGAGTATAGCACACAACATGTGGAATTAAAAAAAAAAAGAATAACGACTAAAATATGGACTTCTACCAACCTGGTGTATTGGTTACTTGGGGGTGACAAAACATTTGCTTTGAAGCTTTGCTGAAATATTGCATGTTGATACAAGTGTTAAGTGCAATATATGCTTTTCTGAAACACCCCCCAAAATTATTATTATTTTTTTTTTATTTTTTACGTTGCAACATGTTATTAGGAGTTAGAGCAGAAATACATAATACCAAATTGGTATTAGCAGATCGGATCAAGAGAATTCAGTTCTTTTTAGTTTGTACATATTTACTATTTGATTGAGATTGAGATTTATCCAACATTTATTCAATCATGATGTTAAATATGTCAAATGGCAAAAGTAAATTGTTGGGGAAAATGCATAAGTATCCCCTGACCTATACCCGAATTTTTAATTACAGACTTTATCTTTGCGAAATTTCTATTACCTCCTAAACTTTTTTTAAATGGAATAATGTAACGACCGGGCCGGTCGTTTTGAGTATTACAACCATGTTTTCCCATTTACTGCTCAATTTATACTTTACAGTTGTTGTGTGACTTGTTGGGGTAATTGGTTCGAGTCCGTTGAGGTTTTGGAATGAATAGAAACACTTAGTTGCAAGGTTTAAAGCTTAAGTTAAAATAGTGATCGAATGTCGATTTATGTGTAAACAACCCCGGAATAGAATTTTGATGATTCCAACACCTTCGTATGGTGATTTTGGACTTAGGAGCGTGTCCGAAAAATTATTTGGAAGTCCGTAGTTGATTCTAGCTTGAAATGGCTAAAATAGAAAGTTAAGTTTGGAAGTTTGACCGGGGAGTTGACTTTTTGATATCGGGTCGGAATCCAATTCTGGAAATTAAAATAGGTCTGTTATGTCATTTATGACTTGTGTGCAAAATTTGAGGTCAATCGGACTTGATTTGATAGGTTTCGGTATCGATCGTAGAAGTTGGAATTTTCTTAGTTTTAATAGGCTTGAATTGGAGTGCGATTCGTGTTTTTGATGTTGTTTGATATGATTTGAGGGCCCGACTACGTTCGTATCGTGTTATAGGACTTGTTGGTATATTCGGACGGGAGGTCGAGTGGCTCGAGTGTGTTTCGGGGTGAGTTTTGAGCGAGTCCGGTCATTTCGGCACTCTAACGATGTTATGGGACAGTTGAAGTACGGCCGCAAACTCCCAAAGTACTGTAGCGGTAGGAATTGTGCTCCGTAGAATTCTTCTCGCGGCCGCAGAAAGGTGATTTCGCAGATTCGATGGTCCGATTTCGGAAGCTTATATCTTTTAATCTACAAGGAATTTGGAGAACATTCAAAAACAAAAGTTGTAGCTATTTGAATCTAGTTTCCAGAACAGTTTACTATTAATTATTTAGACATTTGTAGAGAAAGTTATGATCCATTTACTGAAGCTTGGTAGTACATAGCTGCTGAAGTGCGGCCGCACAATTTGGAGTGCGACCGCAACACTTGGGATGTGCGATCGCACAAGAAAATGTGTCGTCACCACAATGGGGATCAGATTTTGTACTATATGAACGAGTGTTTCATCTCATTTTTTATTTTTGGACTTTGGGAGCTTGGTTTGTGGCGATTGTTCGTAGGATTCTCAACAAATTCATCGAGGTAAGTGATTCTAACACAGATTTGGTTAATATACATGAATATATCATTATTTTCATCATTCAATTAGTAGTTTGAGATAGAAATTTGGGGAAAATTGTAAAACTTTCATAAATTAAATTGTTAGGATTTGAATGTTGATTCGAAGTCCGATTTGAGTGAAACTAGCATGGTTGGACTCGTAATTGAATGAGTTATCGGATTTTGTGAGTTTCGTCAGATTCCGAGACATGGGCCCCACAGGACAACTTTTGGGTGCAATTTCGGATTTTTATTGGAAAATTAGTATTTTCATATGGAAATAATTTCTATAATTTGTATTGATTGAAACGAACTATTTGTGACTAGATTCGAGGTATTCGGAGGCCGATTTGCGAGGCAAAGGCATAGCAGAGTAAAGAATTTCACGGTTTGAGGTAAGTAACAGTTCTAAATTTGGTCCTGAGGGTATAAAACCTAGAGTATGTGTTATGTGATTGATTATGAGGTGACACACATGCTAGGTGACGGGCGTGTGGGCGTGCACCGTAGGAATTATGAGTTGGTCAATTCCATGGATCTGTGTAGTTGAATAAATTGTTCTTATCTGTACATTCTTCTACGTATTAGAGAAACCGAACTATAAATCATGTTTAAACCATGTGTTGACACTTTTGGGACCTATATAGGTCGTGTACG
>AWOL01S0133524.1:0-10751 GCA_000715115.1 Nicotiana otophora
GAAGGCCTTTAAGTAAATAACTTTAATATAGTAATCGAGTAGCAGGAGATGATAGTTGGTACCCGCTGAATAATATGAGTAACCCCTACCTTAAGAGAGTTGTGAAGTATTATTTATATTGCATGGGGTGATCCTTTAGGCTAAAAAACTTATGACCCCCCTTTTCTCATTTATGTACTTGTTATCTATATTTAGTCGTTGAATGTAGATCAACATGGTTTGTACCTACGTAGTCATTAAGACTCGTATCGATTCCCATATGTTTTAACAAGACTCTACGGCTTCACTTCTATTTATTTGATCACCTAGCTTAACCATATAATCCACATAGTCTAAAGTTCGGTCGGGACCCAGTGTTGTGGATCTCCAAGAGTGCCCAACACCTTCTCTTTGAGGTAATTTAAGCCCTTACCCGATCTTTGGTTGTGTTGACTAGTCAAACAGAGTTATTTTAAAACGGGTGCCCTAATGCACCATAATAATCATTAGGTGGGACTCTTCTTTTAATATCTTTCTTTAAAAGAGTTGTCACACGTCGAAAATCGCTTTTGCGAGAAAATGGGGCGCGACAGCATGGCGACTGCACTAGGGATCTTAGGCTTTTACCATAATAAACTTGACTTATGTGGATTGCTTTCTCGTATTTGCTTTAAACTTCTATTACATGCACATCCCTTCCCTTATTCACTTTTATTTGCTTTAAACTGCTACGACGTGCACATCCTTTCCCTCATTCTCCTTTATTTGTTTAAATTGCTATGACATGTACGACCTCTCTCCATCTTCTTCATCTAAGACTGATATATTATGATTCTCTCATCCTTATTTCCCTACCTGTTTCGTTATGTTCTTGCACATTTTCATGGGCTAAACTGACTTCTTTCTCGTCTTTCTTTTCTTTTCTCTTATTTTCTTGTTCACTCTACTATTTTATTTACTGTTTTACGTACTTTTATCGTATAAATACTTGGCAATGTGTTATTATTCCTACATAAAGAATGCTCCGCATCACACTCCACTCGTGCCCATTATCAATATAGTAACACTTGATGAGTGTCCGCGTTTTCCTAAAATCACCCCTTTTAAATCGAAAAGGATTATTTGCGGTAGCCTAGTCGATCAGCGGTGCAGTTGATGGTCCCGTGACTTTCCCTCTCAAGTTGTCCACTTGGGAGTACCGGTTTTGACCTTTCTAAAAACCCTACTCAAATTTGAAATGTACATGCATCATGCAAAACCTAGTACGGGTTGAAGCGTTGTTAATGTAACAACCTGCTAAGATGAACCTTGTCCAAAGTCCGATGGGACTTCCACAATCCCAATGGACACTACCATATTATGTGCATTACTTGGAGAAAATGTGCCAATCTGTTGATCATTATTGCATAAGTAGTCCAAATCTGGAGGGGGAAAGGCTAATCTTTGTTTGTTTGTAGAAAATGAAGCACGAAATCCCTAGGTTCGGTATAGTCCAAAACATCCTACCTTTGCTACTTGACTGGTGGAAAGACCTTGCACCTTGTGACAAAAATCATGTGAGGAGAATACTTGGTGACCTGCCATCTTTGATGAACGTTCGACCAAATAGGGAGTTGATTGAGGCCGCTGCCATGTTCTGGGATGAGAAAAGAGCTGTTTTCCAATTTGGCAATATAGAAATGACTCCTCTCTTAGAAGAAATAAGAGGCTTCATCAAGTTTCCATGGGATAGTCCGGGATTACTGGTAGTAGAGAATCGCACTCCCCGCGGTTTTCTAAAAATGTTGGATTTTAAGAAGAATGATGAATTGCTCTGTCAAAAGAAATCATACATCCCTTTTGAATTTCTTTACGAGCGTTATGGGCATAGAAAATCGTATCGTCTTCACCATGATGAACTCGCCATTACGTCCTTGGGTTGGGTGCACCGTCGGGTTTATGTGTTCGTCATCTACTTCTTGGGTTTGTTGATATTTCCAATGAAAGGAGGAAGGATTCATACTCGCTTAGGCATGGTCTCCAGGACCTTGATGGATGCCATCGAGGGACAAACTTATACCATAATCCCTATGATCTTAGCTGGGATGTACCGCGCTCTAGATCGGTGCAAGCAGGGATTTGGACACTTTGAGGGTTGTAATCTATTGCTGCAAGGCTTGCTACTAGAACACTTTCAGAGAGGAGAGTACCGTCAAGAGCTTCTACAAAGGCCACTGAATGACTACATAGCCAACCATCACCCAAAGAAAATGATGTTTATTCCGGACAGGTTTGCACAGCCTGAAAATGCTATAAGTTGGGTGCGTTTCTTTAGCAATCTGTCAAACGAGAAGGTACATTGGATGTTTGAATGGTTTCCTAGTAGTGAGTTCGTCATCAGGTCAAGGGGGACTACTCATTTGGTATTGATCGGATTGCGTGGCATCTATCCTTACGCTCCTATAGAGGTAATGAAACAAGCTGGAAGGAAACAATTCATACCTCGGGTTTTCAACATGGTCTAGTACAAAGCAGATTTCAAGGGAGACGCCATTCTATTCAAGTTCGAGGCACAACATATGTGGAACCAAAAGATCATTGTGGAAGGAGAAACTATCGATCCAGATAGGTATCACGCTGGTCATATGTACTACTATCTATCATGGCTGGAAGACGACGTAGTAAGGGAGGTCAAGCCAGGAGTCAATCTAAAGAATAGGATCATAGACGAAGTGGCTAAGGCACACGTTAAGTACAAGAGGCTACGCAAAAGGGTGCCCGAGTCCGAAGCTAAATATCTAGAGCAGCACAAAGTGAACATGGATGCGATAGGGGAATGGAAGGATATTGCCACCAAATCAACAGAAAGATTAGATTACTTGGAACAAGGACTGATTGTTACATCCCGTACTTTTGAATGTTGGATTTGTCATAAGATAATTGATATAAGTTCAAGGACAAGACTATTTTTGAGGTTATAAGTATTTATGATATTTCAAACAAGTGATAAGTAAGTGTTATCAAGGTCAGGGGGTAAACGAATCGGAGAAATTGAGTATCGCCGAAGGTTGTCAATTTGGGATAGAATACGATCTGAGCTATAATACCCGGTATTTATGGACTAGTGCCATACAAGGTACCCTATGACCATGATAGTAATGTGTATAAGGTATGTTAAAAGTAAGTAGTATGTGGACTTGCCGTATTCTACATGTATATGTATATATGTCTTTTGGGCATGTTTTCCTCACATATGTTATTCATGTGATTCAACAGTTTATTGACAGATGTTATTCATGACCTACCCTTAATTCATGTTTATATCTTAGACGCATGCTTAGGGGTGTTCGACGGGTAGGACTCGGGCACTCGTCATGGACCATCAGTTTGGGTCGTGACAAAGTGGTCTCAGAGCAGGCCGTGCCCTACGGAGTCTACAAAGCCGTGCCTAATAGAGTCTCACTTATGGGTGTGTTGCACGCTATATTTATAATTGAGAGTCTATAGGGCATTTAGGAAATGTTACCTTTCTTTTGTTTCCAGATCGTGCCATAGAGTTGAGTCGTAAAAAGTCAGTATGAAGCTTCTGTCGAACTTTGTATGTACCAGAGGTGCAAGTATTACAGTAGAGCTTTAAGGCGTGGATATAATTTCCACCTACGTAGAAAGGAGGTTATGAAAGCGACAGAAGATACGATGCGAATTGAAAGGTAAGTAAGGTAAAGGTGAAGAAGATATGAGATACTCAAGTGCAGAAGGTTGTGAATAGTCCAGACTTCATATAGATGTTGGGTTTTAGTTTAGTTTACACACGAGACTCTGAAAAATGTTTTTGTAAATATCTAAGAATTAACATTTGAGGACGAATGTTTCTAAAAGGGGGGAAGGATGTTACATCCCGTACTTTTGAACGTTGGATTTGTCGTAAGATAATTGACATAAGTTCAAGAACAAGACTATTTTTGAGATTATAAGTATTTATGATATTTCAAACAAGTGATAAGTAAGTGTTATCAAGGTCAGGGGGTAAACGAATTGAAGAAATTGAGTATCGCCAAAGGTTGTCAATTTTGGATAAAATACGGTCCGAGCTATAATATCCGATATTTATGGACTAGAATCATACAAGGTACCACTTGACCATGATAGTAAGGTGTATAAGGTATGTTAAAAGTAAGTAGTTTGTGGCCTTGTCGGCTTCTAGTCATGGTTATTTAGTTGTCTATAGTAGCCTTGCCGGCTCGCCCTACCGTATTCCGCATGTATATGTATATATGTCTTTTGGGCATATTTTCCTCACGTATGTTATTCACGTGATTCAACAGTTTATTGACAGATGTTATTCATGACCTACCCTTAATTTATGTTTATATCTTAGACGCATGCTTAGGGGTGTTCGACAGGTAGGACTCGGGCACTCGTCATGGCTCATCGGTTTGGGTCGTGACACTGATGGATCTAGAAGCGAATATGAGAAAGAGACTCTCGGATTGTCAAGGCATGAACGACTATGAAAGAGGAAATCTAGCAAAAGCTTACTTACTGTTGGATATGCGCAATCTGGGAAATTTGATTGATGGGGTTAAAAGAGCCAAGCATGGAGAAGGTCCTTCAGGGACCCACTAGATTAAGACATAATGTTCTTTACTGCTTTCTAGCTTAGATTTCGATGTAATAAGGCTCAATGCCATTAGTGACTTTATTATTATTTTCGATTTAGTGAAGGTTCGTTTGGCCTATTTTCGCATTAATGAAATGAAGCAAAGTTGACATCAATTTTCTCCAAGTCTATGTGTCGCTTAGGCCTACCTCAGGCACAATGAGGTCCCCAAAATTAGGACGTGAATTATTGCACGACTTTGTGAAACATGTTTAAATACTACAAAAATTCTTTTATTTTCGCCTTACTAACTTGGTTACCTTTCGCTGTTTTCTCTCTCTTTTGATTATTACCATTCCCAAATGTTGGTTCGTGTATACTGGCATCGTCAGCATGCTACACTAGATCCAGAGGTCCTCCACTTAGCGACCCGAAAGGCAAAAGCAAGGAAAAAAGGGAAGATGGATGATTTAAGGATCAGGAAAGATAATGCTACCATGGCAGAAAATGTTGAAACTTCAGATGGCAGAAGTACTTCGGGGCAGAACGAGCTGGTCTTACGTTTGGAGCAGAAAATCCTAGAACTACAGGGCGAGCTTGAGCAGGTCCAAAATCTGGCAAACCTCTCCCTCACTCTCAATGTTCCCGACATCAACGATGAAAATCGGACTACCCAGAACCAAACGCCCCCACAAAACCAAAATCCACCACCAAATCCTCCCGCACCACACTAGTATGATAATCTCGCACCCCCATAGAGCTTTAAACCTCCACCAGTGACAATCGCTCAACACCTTCACCATCATCCAACTCAATACCCGCAAATCACTACTTATCACACCCCTCAAAATGCACCGCAACCCACTCCTGATCCCCAAAACTTGACCAACGACCACCCATATACCCAAGTTCCGGGAACTCATCAAAGCAACCCGATATATGTGGAAACCTTACCCCATACCCCGCAACAAACCCTATACATACCCGAATCGACTGAGAAGAACTTGCTCATTCGAAACATGGCAGAGGATCTCAAGACGTTTACACGGAGAATCTAGAGTGTTGAAGGTGGTAAAGGCGTTGAAGGTCTAAACTATGAGGACCTATGTATTCAGTCGTATGTGGAACTGCCGGAGGGTTACAAACTTGCCAAGTTCGTAATATTCGATGGTACCGGACCACCGGTGATACGAAAGTGCATCTAAGAACATACTACGACAAGCTTGTAGAAGTGGGAAAAAATGAACAAATCCGCATGAACTGTTCATGCGAAGACTTACAGGAGACACTTTGTCTTTGTATATCAGTCAAAACCCAAAGAAGTGGGTTAGTTGGGTGAGTATGGAAACATATTTCATAGATAGATACAGGTTCAACACGGAAAATGCGCTAGACGTTTTATAGACTCAAAACCTCAAGAAGAAGCCAACAGAAACCTTCCACGAGTATGCTACTTATTGGAGATCAAAGGCTGTAAAGGTAAGGCCAATACTTGAAGAAGAACAAATAAACAAGTTCTTTGTGAGAGCTCAAGACTCGCAGTATTATGAAAGGTTGATGGTTATTGAAAATCACAAGTTCTCCGACATCATCAAGCTAGGAGAAAGAATAGAAGAAGGAATTAAGAATGGGATGGTAACCAATTTCGAGGCATTGCAGGCTACGAATAAAGCTTTGCAATCAGGAGGTATTCAAAGAAGAAGGAAATAGGTGCCGTGATGGTAGCACAGGGTCCCATGTCTCCCCTCAAATACCAATCACCTCCACCCACATATCAACCTTTACCCCCACAATACTAATACCCTATCACCGCATATCAGACCTACAACACTCAACCTGCATATTACCATTCACCTCTACCCGCCCGCCAAAATTACCCAAAGCCACGCACAAAATTTGACCGCAGACCTCCTAGACAATACACCCCAATTGCTGAACCCATATACCAACTGTATGATAGACTAAAGGCCGCTGGTTATGTCACCCATGTTCCTGCCGTTGTTGTGGAAAATCCTTCCCAATAGATCAACCCCAACAAGACACGTGCTTATCATTCAGCAATGAAGGGTCATACTATTGAGGAATTCTTCACTTTAAAAGACAAGATTCAGACGTTATTCGACACTAAGGTTATACAAGCAAAGGAAGCTGCACCAAATGTTCGCAACAACCCTTTCCCGGATCACAGAGGTGAGGGAGTGAATGTGATAGAAACTGACGAGGATTGGGATCAGGAAAGGTCCATCAGACTCATTCGAGAGGGAAACGTCCCTAAAACATCTCCGGTTACCCTCATGCCAGTTTTGGTACAAACCCTGGCGCCATTTGATTGAGGTAACTACACCATTCACTGTGATGGTATCTCCCACACCAGCTTACATGTATGATGCCATCCCATGGGATTATGTTGCGGAAGCAAGAAGAAAGGGAAAAGCCAAAGTAGAAGAAACAGATGCCCCACAAGGTATGACGAGAACCGAGAGAGTTTACACACCTGAGAATCTGGGTGGAACAAGCAAGGAAGTTTCACCTAAGCCGCCTGTTGTCGAGACTGGCACTGACGATCTTTGGAGGAAGATACAAGTAGGTGAGTACTCTGTTATTGACCACTTGAACAAAACTCCTGCTCAGATATCCATCTTATCACTGCTATAAAACTTCGACGCGTACATGAATGCTTTGATGAAGGTGTTAAGCGAAGCTTATGTACCCGTCGGCATCACTAGTGGAGAGATGGCTAACATGGTCGTACATGTATTGGAGATCCACAAAATCACTTTTCACGAAGATGAATTACCACCAGAAGGACTGAGTCACAACATGGCACTGACCACTCTAAAGACACTGGGTAGATAGATGTAGGTTCGAGTCTTAACATATGTCCACTGACCACTCTAAAGAGACTGGGTAAAGGCCTGCATGAGATACGAATGGAAAGCATGAATATGAAGGCGTTCGATGGATATCAGAGAGCCACCATTGGAGAAATCAACCTCAATCTAGAAATAGGCCCGACTTGGTTTGATATCGAGTTCCAGGTGATAGATATATCTGCTACTTACAATCTATTGCTAGGACGACCATGGATACATGCAGCCAGGGCAGTGGCCTCAACTCTACATTAGGCTGTGAAGTTCGAGTGGAATCATTAGGAGCTGATCATTCATGGAGATGGAAGCAACCCCATCTACACCAATCAGACTATTCCAGTCATCGAGAATAAGAGGAAATTGGGCGGAGAAACATATCACCACATTGAACGGGTTAACGCAATTAAAAAGGATCGATGGTGGAGCAAGAAGATAGAAAGCATATTGTTGTGAACGAGATATGAACCAGGCAAGGGTCTCAGTAAAAAGCTTCAGGGGATCACCAAAACCGTACAACAACAGTATCATGGCACGACCTTTGGACTCGGGTATGAATACACATGGCAAGAATATCAGGATTGGACATTGCCGTGCTATGCCCCTTATTATCCACTGGAACAACCCGTACCACCTCTTCACCAGACATTCCATCAGGCTGACATGATGTGGGAATGTGAGGAAGATGACGTTTTGGCTGGCATGAGGTAATTGTTTCTAAATGAAGAAGACATGGGCTCTAATGCAATTGTTGAGGAGGAAAAGGAAGAAGACCTTACCATTCAAACCATGGAAGAAGGATATGTTCTCAAGAACTGGACCGATGCACCATCCCGGGTTCGCCGAGTTCCTGGGTAGCCTGGCAATTAGCATGAATTACTTTCAAATAGTTTTGTGCATTTAAGACATTTTTCAGTATTGTGTTTTGAAATAATTACTCGAGCCATCGAGTCGTATTTGTCGACATTTTTAAAGTTTATTAACGCATTACTACTTTTCATATTTATTATTATACTTATACATTCCTCTGAGCATAATTATTACATATCCCGATGAACCTAAGATTGTGACATGTAATAAGACAACGCAACATAAAGACAGTGATTCAAAGGATATGGAAGACGATATAATACATGAGGAAATGGTCAGAGAAGTAGAGGTATTTGAAAACAAATCGAAGTCTAATATGGAGGAAACTGAGATCGTTAACTTAGGGGATTTCGAAATAGTCAAGGAAACGCGCATAAGCATTCATCTATCACCGTTAGAGAAAGAAGAGTATATCAGATTTCTAAAGGAGTATGAGGACATCTTTGCATGGTCCTACAACGGCATGACTGGTTTAAGCACATCCATAGTAGCTCACAAGCTACCCACCAATCCCATGTGTCAACTAGTGAAGCAAAAGCTCAGAAAGTTGAAGCCAGATATGAGTTTGAAGATAAAAGAGGAGGTCACCAAGCAAATCAAAGCCAAGGTTCTTTGAGTGGTCGTATACCCGACCTGGTTAGCCAACATTGTGCCAATTCCAAAGAAAGATGGGAAAGTTAGAGTATTTATTGATTACCGAGATACGAACAGAGCAAGTCCTAAGGATGATTTTCCACTGCCCAACATACACATACTAATTGACAACTACACCAAGCATGAACTCCAATCCTTTGTGAATTGCTTCGCAGGATACCATCAGATTGGATGGATGAAGAGGACACCGAAAAGACCGCCTCTATCATACCATGGGGAATATATTGTTACAAGATAATGCTATTTGGTTTAAAAAATATTGGGGCCACCTACATGAGGGCCATGACGACTATCTTCCATGACATGATACACAAGGAAATAGAGGTGTACGTGGATGATGTTATCATCAAATCTAAAAGGAATTCGGATCACATATAAGACCTGAAGAAATTTTTTGATCGGCTCCGAAATTATAATTTTAAGTTGAATCCTACAAAATGTGCCTTCGGGGTCCCTGCTAAAAAGTTGTTAAGATTCATCGCCAGTTGCTGAGGAATTGAGCTAGACCCGTCAAAAGTCAAAGTTATCTAGGATTTGCCACCGCCAAAGAATAAGAAAGATGTGATGAGTTTTCTAGTGCGCCTCAATTATATCATCCGTTTTATAGCACAATCAACGGTGATATGTGAGCCAATCTTCAGAATGCCGAGGAAAGATGCTGCAAAAAGCTGGACTAAAGAATACCAGAAAGCCTTCGACAAAATCAAGAAATATTTATCCAAACTGCCCGTGTTGGTCCCACCAGAACTAGGAAAACCTCTGGTGCTTTATCTATCTGTATTGGATGGTGATTTTGGTTGCATTCTAGTACAACATAATGAAACGGGAAGGAAGGAGCAAGCGATATATTATCTGAGCAAGAAGTTTTCGCCTTACGAAGCCCGGTACTCTTTGTTGGAACGAACTTGTTGTGCTTTGACATGGATAGCCTAGAAGTTGAGACATTATTTCTGTGCGTACACTACATATCTCATATCAAGGATGGATCCGCTAAAATACATCTTTTAGAAATTCATGACAATGGGTAAGTTAGCAAAGCGGCAGATATTGCTGAGTGATTTCGACATCGTCTATGTAACTAAGAAGGCAGTCAAAGTGCAAGCATTGGCGGATCACTTGGCAGAAAATCCCATAGATGGAGAATACGAACCATTGAAAACATATTTTCTCGATAATGAGGTGTCATTTGTAGGAGAAGATATCACTGAGGCATACGATGGTTGGAGGATGTTCTTTGACGGAGCAGCGAACTTCAAAGGAGTGGGTATCGAAACTATTATAGTATCAGAAACCGGTCAACACTATCCTGTATCCACAAAACTTAGGTTTCCGTGCACTAACAATATGGCAGAATATGAGGCTTGCATCTTGGGACTCACGTTGGCCATTAACATGAATGTCCAGGAGTTGCTAGTAATCGGAGATTCAGATCTATTAGTGCACCAGGTTCTAGGAGAATGGGCTACGAAGAACACCAAAATATTTCCATACTTGCATTGTGTACAAGAGATGATCAAGAGATTCACAAATATAGAGTTCAAACATGTTCCAAGGATTCAGAATTAGGTTGCAGATGCATTAGCCACTTTGTCTTCCATGATACAACACCTAGACAAGAATTTCATCGATCATATCCCAATAGGAATTCATAAGCAGCCAACTTATTGTTCACATGTTGAAAAAGAGATTGACGGAAATTCGTGGTTCCACGACATCAAGAAATACTTGGAAAAGAAAGAATATCCACGCCACGCACACTAAGAAGCACACGCTTCGAAGATTGGCCAACCATTTCTTTCAAA